>OW388085.2:19766688-19853493 GCA_936449025.2 Sarcophaga subvicina | reverse complement strand
AGACGGATGAACAACTTTGTATTGGTTAGTTTCTTCCTCTTACATCAAAACAAACAAAATTTTGCCGACCTGTTTATAACTTACGTTTGCAGTAAATTTATAGTAAAGTTGAAGCGGAATCGTATTTTTAAATAAAAAAGTTATTATTATTTACAATAGGGGTGATTAAGGTATAATAAATGAAATAAAAAATGCATCAATACGGAATATGAAAATTGTCATTTATTTAAGAGATTGTTTGAAAAAAAGAAAAAAAGACTTTTTTAATTTTAAAGTAATAGATTTTTTTATTAAAAAATAACTAAAATTCTTTGGAATTGATATACACACCCTTTTCAGATATTACACTAAAACATTACTATTAAATGTTATTTTATATTGTTATATTACAATATTTTTTCATAAATATTAACTACATTAATGGGTGGCACTTAAAACTCTTAACTTTTCATCACAAACGTACTACATAATTTCTAAAATAACTCTTTTCTGTGATACAATCAACCTATCTTACAACGTACACCAATAAATACGTGAACCTTCTGTATTTTTTCCCTTCATTTTTTGACGTCGTTTTATTGCCTTTATAATACATTAACCAGTTTAAAACAGTTCTCTACATACTTGCCAAATCGTCTATTTCTAAAAAATTTATATATATGAACTCACATTATTCACGTGGCCTCCATTTACATTCTGAACAGGGCTGTGAAACAAAGTAGCACTATGGTATTTCACAATTTAGTTATTACTAACTAAATACTATAAAATTTGACTCTGTCGTAACATTACATGCTAAATTTCATAAAGACACAGAAATATAAATATTCGTTGCATTATAAATAATTAAAATAAAAATTCTTAAACTATTGTTTATTTGTAATTTAGTTTAAGTCAGTAACAATGTACTGTTGAATTTGAAATTATTGGAGAATAGTACCTTAAATTCTGTTTTCATATCTGTACATAATTAATTTTTATTGGGCACCGTAATATGTTTTTATAGGGAAACAAACAAAAACATATTGATTATAAAAAATTTGGGTAATCTTTAAAACGATGTTTTTCTAACGATTAAAAAAATAAAGATTTAACCATCTTTGGGTATTATTATTACAATGTAAATTTTTTCAAAGTCTAAAATGCTCAATTACTAACTATAAATGGTTATAAAATTTTACAAATTGTCGAGATAGAATAGAAAAGAAATAAGATACGTTTTTCTGTCTTATAGAAAAATTAAATTATGCAATTGTGACAAAATCTATATGATACCTCGATAACTTTTATTTCTGTGGTCCCAAAATAAGTCAAAAATGATACTTTCGAGAAATATCACTTTATATTTGCAGAAGATTGTCTGAAAAAATTGGTAAAGTGCATTAGAAAAAAGTTACTGCAAAATTAAAGATACTTATATGGGCAAGCATAAAATGAAAACAACTAAGGAAGTCTCATTTTTTATATTTAGGCGCTTATTATAAATGTAATAATACTACATTGCGACTTAAATCAACATGTATTATTAATAACTTTTTAAAAAACTTCTCTAGAGAAATGTGAAATTCACATAAATATAAAGTTTTCTTTGTAGAATATAATACACAGCTCCAATTGATTTATGTCGACTTAGGTTGTTATTGCTCGGGACCACAGATTTAATGCAAACACCATACAGATTTCTTTCTATAATGCTTTCTTTACATAGATTGCCCAAATTTAGAGTTTTAAAATTGTTTTGCTGTCTTTATGACAGTTTAAATGTTAATGTGATATCATTTAATGAAACATAATCGAAGTCACAAAATAAATATTGTAGATAACCACACTCTTCGAGTGAGCGATAATAATTCATGGTCTAAGTAATCATTCGCCAACTGAACCTTAAGTTTTGAATTAATAATACACTTTAGCCTTTTTCTTCACTAATTCTCAAAAATATAATTATGCAGTTATGTTAAACCGTAAATTTATTAAAATCGGCTAAGTTTTATTTAAGGTAACATGGTCTACATATTGATATCCTCTTAAAATGTATATGTATTTACGTGTCCCTAATATATATATATATATATATATTATATATATATATATATATATATATATATATATATTATATATATATATATATTATATATATATAGTATATGTATATATATATATATATATACATATTATATATATATAACTTTGTCTTTATTTGATTTGGTCAATGTAGCAAAAATGAAATTACAAAAATATTTTTTTTTTTAAGAATTCGCACTTCTGACGAAGAATATAATGTATAAGGTATATATCCTTTCATCAGCCGAATGTTCATTTCCCTTATATTTCCTTATAATAAAACAATTTTATAGATCTGAAACTAACATAAAAATAGTTTAAAAACAGCCTAACCTTTTTTAAATATATCAAAAATTGTATTAAAATGCTTTTTAATTTGTATTTAAAAAGAAATATACATAATGAAAAATGTACTGTAAAACATCGGTTTGACTACATCTAAATATGTCTCCAAAGCTCGTATATAAGCAGTATTAAGAATGCATGCTAGAAAACATTTTAGGGCACATATTTTAGAAATATATTATATATTAGAAATATGTGGAGAACTTTCTTATTAAGCTCGGCGTTGACATATTGGTTTTGTCTAATTTAACTTCAAATATATATCACACATAATCTATTATTTATAATTACTAACAAAAAATAAAATAATATAGATGCGTATATAGAAGACTTTTAAATACAATTGTTTCTGCTAATTGAAAAAATACGTTCTAATTCAATATATAACCATCTTACAAGTGTTCATTATGTTTAAACAAAACAATTTTAATTAAAAAATCTAACAACAAAAGTACAAACAATTAAAGATCCCATGTATTTAATCTACTACATATATACATAGTCATAATATTAAGTCAAAAATGTGAAGTAAAAATAAATCGTTAAACGATTTCTTAATTCTTTTCATTTTGTAATTAAATTTTAATGTATACAAACTTATTCTTATTGCACACCAAAAACCAAGCCGCTAAAACCCATTAGTAGTTATTTTGCTTACTTTTGTGTATTGCCGTAAACAACAGTTTTCTGTCTCAGTTCAAATTTAGTATCACTTGTAATTCTATAGTTTGCTCAGCATTCAATTTGTTTTACACAATATCGGACTTTGTTAAATATTACCGCCTCTTTTTGTGAATTTTTTGAAATTTGCGTCTCTTTAAAATCATGTCATATAAAGCTTCTAAACCCTCTTGAAGTCCTTCGCCGGTTATTGCACAAGCCGGTTGAATGTACCAGCCCTTGTATTGTGATGAAATACTACTAGAACTGCTGCAAGATTTTGTATTTGTGGTAGTTGTTGCCAATAATGTGGTATTATTGATGCTTGAGGTTGTTGCAGAAGATGTCAATTTCGAAATATGGTCGCTATGGTGGCTGCTATTACCAGTTATAGTACAGCCGATAGGTATGGTGGAAGATGTTGGTGTACATACAAGAGATGAAGGTGATGATTGGTGCGTTACTACATTAGATTGTAAATCTTTTGATACGAGCGATTTTTGTGATGTATGTTGTTGGTTCAATTTATAATGTTGTTGCTGTTGTTGAAAATTATATGAGTCTAGCAATGATGTTGATGAATAATTTTTTAGTGAAGGGTCTTTACTCTTTATATCGTTAGCTACGCGGGTATTTTGCTGATTAGATGGTGAAGATGATGAACGTTTAGAACTGAGTGCCGTACTGGATGATTTCGTAACACCTACATCGCCACATATGTCTTCGTCATGCTCATCGTCTGTTGCTTTTGTACTTGTTACAATATTTCCAGTAGAAGAGGAACAAGATTTCATAACCGAGCTTATATTTATATAAGTTGGTGTTAGTAGTGCATGAAGCCCTAAAAGTTTTTCTAACTCTTTAGGTTCACGCGCTCCAGGCAAATCCTGTTTATTAGCTAATATTAAAACTGGAACACCCTGAAATATAATTAAGATAGTTTATTCTAAACATCACTTAAATTAAAATTTCGACATAATTATTAACATACAAAATAATAGTAATGGTATTACTATCTAAAAGTTGAACTTGGCAAACTTTTTAACTTGACGAAAAAAATAAAATAGTTGCAATTATAACCAAAAATGGGCACTTTAACTACTACACTGACTACTTCACTTTACTTTATTATAGTGTACTAATGTTGTATTAATTTCTTCAACAAAGAATAAGGTTTTGTGCTTTAATAGAAGATTTAGCTAATCTCCAGAAAAAACAAATTAATATTAATATTATTAAATATTAATATGAAACAAAGTTTCATATTAGAGTTTAGTAGAAAATATAACTCTGGTAAGTTAAAGACAATATTATTAACATTTTTTACAAATATATTGATTATTTCAGAACCTAAACGGCATCCGGTAAGATAAAAACAAGAACGAATACTTTCCTCCATTTCAATTTTTTGGCTATAAATTATCAAGATTACCTACCACCAACGAACATCTCCTACATTTTCGATTACGGATGTTCAACGCAGAAGTTTCTTTAAATTTCTGAGACAACACTGTTCTTTGATACAATATCTGTTCTTGATACAATATCTACAATTGGCATCGAACGGGAAACCAAATTATTGACTTTCAAGACAAATAGAAAATTTCTAATGTTATTTACTTTGAAGGGGTTTTAAAATATAGTTGTTTATTGTACCTTAATTTAAGTTATACATTGCTTATCAATGTATATATACTATAATTTCTGAAATGCAACAAATATTTTCTAAAAAGTTTTATACACCGACAATTGGATGCTAAACTGGAAATATTCATTATATGCCATTTACACTACAGCGAAATCTAGTACTTATGAGATTTCGAGCCAAATCTAGTTGATTTTAACTAGATTTCCCATACAAAACAAAATCTACTTATTTAGTAGATTTCGGCAAAATCTACTCAAAATCTAGTAAAAATACAAATGCAACTATGTGTTTTGCCAAATAGTACTTAAAAATACAACGCTGAGCAGGAAAAAAAATTACATTTCAATTTAACCCTAATCAAGTCAACATGTGCCTCCCCGACACATATTTCACTTGGTCATGTTGTAACTTCCTTGAATATAGGTTCTAGTTCTTACTGCTTATTGAATTCCTACTTTCAGTTGTTTTATTTAGAATTTACAAATTTTAAGTAATAAATTAATTTATTTTTATTTTTTATTTTGTTTCAATAAAAATGTTCTTAATCATGTCAAAATGTGTCTATGAGGCACATATGGGAACGCTAACTATTACTTCTATTGTTGGTGAACAACAAAATTAAATATAATAATGAGTTATAATGAGGTATAATGAGTTACGAAGAGTTCTGGCACCCATTATTTGCCGCAGTCTTCTAAAATTAAATAAAAATAATTTGTCCAATGTTCGGTCCATACAACACGAGGATGAATTCTCAAACCAGCCAAGGCAGACAGATATGCGACGTAGATATTATATGTGCCCACCGAAGTTATGCAGAATGTGTAAGCAGTCTTGCAGTATTTACCACAAAAATACTTGCAACGAACATTGTTCAAAAGTTCTAGTTTGCTTAAAATGCGAAAATAAATAAATAATATTTCATTTATGTAACTGAGAAGAAAAAATTTAATAAAATAAAAAAAAGTTAACAAAATTAATACGTAAATTCTTTGTATGTGTCTCTGAAACACATTTTGACTGGATTTGTAAAAACATTTCCTGACTTGTTTAGGGTTAAACTAAAATATTATTATTTTCTTTTAAATTTCAGTCAGCTGTTTTTGTTATTAAAATGAAATCTTGCTACTGTCAAATAAATCCAGTGTAAACGACGTAGATTTGAGCAAGATTTGAAATCTAATCTACTAGATTTCGCTGTAGTGTAAATGGCCTATTAGGCTATTCATTCAAAAATTCTTTCATTTATTTCACTATGAATTTTACAGTTTTAAGTTACTTTCTAGCAAAGTTTTCAGGTTTTTTCAAATATGAAGCAAATTAAAGTTACAGTGCATGAACCCATCATAAAAAGCAGAAAATTTCTTTAATAAAGTTATCGACTAATCGAAAAGTTAGTTTTACGAAAAATAAAAGAAAATTCCGGAAATCAAAGTTCCAAAATATATGTGAAACCAAAAATTTGTTTGAATAAGCAATTAAGCCATTTTTTTAGATCGAGTTTAAAATCTCGATTTAGCTAATCTATGATTTAATTTAATTTTAAGATAATTAAGTTTGCATTTTTTGAGGTGGGAGTTTAAATCCTGTAGAACTATTACACTTAAAAGCAAATACAATTTGCATTTGTATCGAACAAAAGCAGATGAATACGATTGATCTGTAGGTAAAAAAAATAATTTTTGAAAAATGATAAATAAATTAAGAATGTCTATGTCAACTTGGGTTTTATATAATTCTTATTCGGCTTTCTCTCACTTAAAAATTTTTTTAAATAAAGTTTGTCAACTACTTTTGACAATTCTTGAGTAACCACCAACGTTGGTAGTTTAAACTAGCAAATGAAAGTAAGATCACAGAACAAGGCGAATTCATTACGAGGTGGGAATAGTATTACAATAAGTACAACAATACAAGAACAACAGGGATTTTTTGTTGTTGAGAAGAAGTAATGTTGTCAAAAACAGCTGACTTAAGAATGACGATGGGAAGAAAAATGTTAAAAAATTTTATAAAAATTGTTGAAGAATGACGATGGGAAGAAAAATGTTGATTAAAGAATGACGATGGGAAGAAGAATGTTAAAATTTTTTATAAAAATTGTTAAAGAATGACGATGGGAAGAAAAATGTTGATTAAAGAATGACGATGGGAAGAAGAATGTTAACAAATTTTATAAAAATTGTTAAAGAATGACGATGGGAAGAAAAATGTTAAAAGAAAAAGAAGAAAAATATACAAACTTCTGTCACAATAACAAAAAACGAAATTGATTATCAAAACAAAATACACAAAAACCAAAAATTTTTTGACATTGTTACTTACATCAGCTGGTAAACAAAACCCACCTCGTAATGAATTCGCCTTGTCACAGAATATACACAGAATAGAAACAAGAGTTTGACGTTTAACTTTCCATGGAGAAAGAGACAGCAAATATTACCAAAAAGTATTTCTGTCTCTCTCTGATTGTAACTCTGTTTTGTTTATTTATGTTTGTTTTAGTTTTCGGGGTGGTTTTTTAAATTGGCGAGAGTTAATAAAAAATGTAATTTTTGTCTAAAACTATTAATAAATAATAAAAACAACTAATAACAATAACAACTTTAACTTTTTCTTTCAAGAAATTAAAAAATATTGGCAACTTTCAGCAAGAAAATTTTTTTATGAGCAGTACGTCTTATTTTGATCTTGTAATATTTAGCTTCTTAATTACCTCTTGCACAAGAAACTATATTCATTGTGACCGAAAATCACACACATTTCGATTAATATTTAATTATTTAAGAATCTTTAAACTTTTCATTGAAGAAATTAAAAAATATTCCAAATTATCCCTTTTTTAGCACAAAATAAATCTTTATTTACATTTAATTTTTCTACTTTAACCGCCAGTTTTCACTCTGTATATCTGTTGCTTCTATCACATTTGATTCGCAAAACATTAAAATATTTATTTTCTCCCTCTACGAGGTAGGTTAATGTGCTGCTTTGAGCGTTTTTAAACGTCAAAGGTTTCAATTCTGTGTATATTCTGTGAGTAAGATTAAGTAATCTCAAAAACTCTGTAGCGACTTCAATAAAAAACGTCTGTTCACTTTTAACCACAAAATAATACAGAATTGAAATCACAGAATATACACAGAATTGAAACCTTTGACGTTTAAAAACGCTCAAAGCAGCACATTAACCTACCTCATAGAGGGAGAAACAAAATATTTTAATGTTTTGCGAATCAAATGTGTTAGAAGCAACAGATATACAGAGTGAAAACTGGCGGTTAAAGTAGAAAAACTAAATGTAAATAAACATTTATTTTGTGTTAAAAAAGGGATAATTTGGAATATTTTTTAATTTCTTCAATGAAAAGTTTAAAGATGCTTAAATATTTAAATATTAATCGAAATGTGTGTGATTTTCGGTCACAATGAATATAGTTTCTTGTGCAAGAGGTAATTAAGAAGCTAAATATTACAAGATCAAAATAAAACGTACTGTTCATAAAAAAATTTTCTTGCTGAAAGTTGCCAATATTTTTTAATTTCTTGAAAGAAAAAGTTAAAGTTGTTATTGTTATTAGTTGTTTTTATTATTTATTAATAGTTTTAGACAAAAATTACATTTTTTATTAACTCTCGCCAATATAAAAAACCCACCCCGAAAACTAAAAAACATAGATAAACAAAACAGAGTTGCAATCAGAGAGAGACAGAAATACCTTTTGGTAATATTTGCTGTCTCTTTCTAAATGGAAAGTTAAATGTCAAACTCTTGTTTCTATTCTATATATTTTGTGCTTTTAACGAGTCTCAACTACTGACTTTTATTTCTTAACCATGTGTGATCCTACATCAATTAAACTTCTAGAATAATCTATTTTCTATTACAAGTAAGATTGTATGTTTCACCCATACAACGATACAATAAATACATATAAAATAAATTTATCGATACTCGAATGTAAAAAATGAACAAATGTAAAAATGAATATTACAGTGTTGCCACAATACCCCCCGGCTAGTGCCAGGCTATCCGTACCGGTCAGGAAATTTAACTCGACTGATTTTTTCATTGCCTGACATCTTTCCGGGAATTGTCTGTGCCGGCTGATTACTCGTAAACTCCTCAGAATCGCTGGAATATATTTTTGCTGGTTTTATTCGATTTATCGATATTTTGTCCCTTATTTTGCCTCTTTTTATAACCAAATACTTTTCATAACGTTATTGTTGTACAAATTCCACTTCACTTTCTTTAGTCTTACTGGGTACCCAAAACTCACCTGGTAAACGTAGCTGTGTACCGTACAGTAATTCAGCTGGACTAGCGCAGATATCGAGTTTAACCGTAGTGCGAAGTCCTAAAAGAACAAGTGGGAGGGCAAAAGTCCAATCTTTTGTACCGTAACATTTAATGGCGTTCTTACGGGATCGGTGCCATCTCTCAACCATACCATTTGCTTGGGGATGGTATGCTGTTGTACGCAGGTGTCATATGCCAAGTGTCTTCGTAAGCTCTTGAAAAAGGCCGGATTCAAATTGTCTTCCTAATTCGGTAGTAATTTTTTCCGGTACTCCATATAGAGATACCCATCCAGTTATAAAAGCTTTCGCGACCGTTTGGGCTGAAATATCTGGTATGGGAATTGCGGTCGGCGATCTTGAAAATCGATCCTCACATGTAAGGCAATACCTATTTCCGGCAGATGTTTGAAGTGGCCCAATTAAATCAATATTCACATGCCGGAAACGCTTGTCGGTCGTGATGTAGTCGCTTAAGGGAGCGGACATATGTCTATTAATCTTTATCCTCTGCCACTGTAGACAACCCCTAACAAACTTGCCAATATCTTTTGATAGTCCAGGCCAGACGGAGCGCTCTATTACAAGTTTTCTCGTAGCTCTAATGCTGGGGTTGGCTAAATTATGCAGTTTTCGCATTATGGCTTCTCTCTGTTCTACGGGCACATATGGTCTTATATGTGAGCCATTAATATTGCAATACAAAAATTTTTAGAGTCTGGAATGGGCAAAAGAGTGAGCTTAAGTGATGACTCCTTACCTGACGCAAGCAAGGTATAATTCGGTATCGTTTTCTTGAGCTATTGCCATTGCATTGAAATCAATTAATTCCGTTGTAATATTATTTATGCGAGAGATCCAATCTGCAGTGATGTTATCAGTACCTTTAATATGACGGATATCGGTGGAGTATTTACTTATAAAGTCTAGCTGTCGTACTCTTCTTGGTGGAGCTTTTTCGCTTTTTTGCTGAAATGCAAACACTAATGGTTTGTATAAATCGTAAATGTACGCCCCTCTAAGGCATATTTAAAATGTTGTACACCTTGGTGTACAGCTGTTAACTCGCGATCGTACGCACTACACTTTCGTTGAGCATCAGTGAGCTGTTTGGAGTAAAATCCCAAAGGTTGGTTTACACGATCTAGTGTAGTGCTGCGCCCACAGCAGAGTCCGATGCATCAACGGTCAGTGTAAGTTTACTGTGTGGTGACAAGTAGTTCAAACAAGTTGCATTTGTTTTTGTAGGCATTAAACGCATCTGAAGCTTCTTTTGACCACACAATTTTCGTTGTATCGTTTTTTATTTCCGATTATCAAATTTTGAAGGATACTTTTATATTTAACTACATTCTTCAGAAACGGACGATAAAAATTTAACATTCCTAAAAATCTTTTTAAATCTTTTGCCATAGTGGGCTTAACAAAATTACAGACCGCGTCAACTTTACTTTTAAGTGGACGAAGCCCTTCGCTAGTTATTGTATGACCTAAAAACTCAAGCTCAGTGTGCCCCAATTTGCATTTATCTACATTAATCGACAAATTACCTGTTCGCAATCTATCAAATACTGTGGGTAAGTCTTTTTCATGTTGTTTTTCGTCTGTTGACGCTACTAAGATATAATCGATATAGGCAAATGTAAAGTCTAAATCCCTTAGCACTTCATCAATGTATCGCTGAAAGGTTTGGGCAGCGTTTCTCAGGCCAAACGTCATGTTCGTAAATTCATATAGGCCGAATGGTGTTGTGATTGCCGTTTTAGGTATATCAGCTGGTTCGATGGGTATTTGGTGGTATGCACGTTACAAATCAATGGCAGAAAATCTTTTTTTACCGTGTAGGATATTGGTGACGTCATGAATGTGTTATGTGTTAATATTTTAATTGCTGTATTTTGCTCAAACTTTACCTTTGTTTCCAACATAGTCTTCTTATCAATTAATTTTCCTCTTTTCATGTCAACTAGCAAATCATACGCTTTTAAAAATCAGAGCCGTTGATAGCTGTATTAACATCGGCGACGTAAATATTCCATTTTAAGCTGCGGCGTAAGCCTAGTGAGAAATTAAGACGGCGTTGACCAAATGACTTTATTGGCTAACCATTTGCGGCGTAAAATATTGGTGTTGAATGTTTTTTGTTTTTATCGTCTTTTCTAGGTGGAATAACAGACACATCGGCGCCTGTATCTCGACGCTCCCTACTTTTGTTGCGTTGGCTGCTTCTTCCTCGGATTCGTCCTGCACTCATACTCACCAATTGGTTTAGTTCTTGTTCTATACGTTGTATTCGCAGTTCGGTCTCTTTTTTATGTGTCTGCTGTTTGACTACGGCTGCTATCTGCTGGCAGTCAGATACTTCCAAGATTTTATCTGCTAATTTTGCCAGCTCTGGTAGATCTGCATTTAATGCCTGCAATATGGCTCGAGTTTGCGCTGGAAGCCTCTGCAACCAAAGTGACTTCAAGAAATCGTTATTTATTTTTCCTTTTGCTAGGCCACTTAGCTCATTTAATAATTGTGTAGGGCATTTATCCCCCAAATCGATCTCTGATATTAGTTTTTGAATCTTTTTTTGCTCACTATCGCAGTATTTCTCTATTATGCAAGACTTTAAGGTTGTCATACTTTCCTTGATCAGGAGGATTTAAAATAGCATCTGATATTTGAGCCAAAACATTGCTTTCAATGGCGGCTACTACAGTGTTAAATCTGGAGACGTCATTATTAATTCCTCAGATGCTAAACTGAGCTTCAACTTGTGCGAACCAAATTTCAGGTTGTTCGGGCCAAAACGGTGGCACTTTTTTTTATTTATTTATTTAAGTCAATGGACAATTTCCTTACTGACTAATAACACAAATCGAATAAAATTAAATAGGATTACAATCAGTTCCTTCAAAAATGCAAGTAATAGTTACAATAAAAATACAATAAAAAGTTAAGAATTGCGAAAAACAATAATGTTCCGTTTTATAACGTAAGAATTTAAAGAAAAGTCAACAAAGTCTGACAAATAATTAAATTGACGGCAAATTCTAGTTAACGGATCAGCAACAGCATAATTAGTTCTGCAGAATTGAATATAAATAAGATTATAAACGCCGAAATTACGACGAGGAACATTGAATTTAACAAATCTTAACAGAAATTCACAGCAAATATTACCATTGATTAGGTTAATCATGAAGGATATATCGATGGCTTAATATAAAAAAGGCCTAACTCGATTTTTGGTTACTTTACAGGAGAAGGAAAAAACTTAATAAAATTCGTAAAATTTTAGATACAACAAAAATTTTAATACAATTTTTAATAAGAAACAGCAACATATTTAATCTCGCATTTAAAAATTTTTTATTTTTTTGTGCATCTGACATTTCAAAATAAACAAAAAACCTTATTTTGAAAAAAATTGAGTTAGGCCTTTTTTATATTAAGCCATCGATATTTAACATTGTTCGACGACTCTAAAGGGTAGGCAGTTTTATTAAAGCCAGTCTCCTAGTATATGAAGGCATATCCAAGTAATTCCATCCAAGGCCACGCAAGCGGAAGAGTAAAAATTGTTTCTGAACAGATTCGACATGTTCGCTGTAAACATTATAGTGACTATCCCATACGATGGATCCATACTCCAAAATTGGTCTGACAAGCGATACGTATAACTGTTTAGTAATAAATGGATCAGTAAATTCCTCTGTCCAACGTTTTATGAAGCCAAAAGTGCTTCTTGCCTTATTTACAGTCAAAGTGATATGATCATTAAAGTTTAATTTTGACCGACACTCTGTTAATAAATGCACTGTCTTTGTGGTTAACGGCAGACGAGTTGGTAGATACACCTGATTGTCCAGATGTTGATGCCTGTCCCAAGTTACCGCTTTGACTTTGCTTTGTGTCGTTCATTTTATTGTCGGGGTCACCAATTGTAGCGACTTCAATAAAAAACGTCTGTTCACTTTTAACGAGTCTCAACTACTGACTTTTATTTCTTATGCCTTGGTTACCCAAGCGTTAGAAACGTAAAATCGTAACGTACGTAGCCTTAAAAACGTTTGTGTAGTTATAGAAACGTAAAAACGGTACGTTACGTTACGTATGGGTAATGCTGGAGTTACCCACACGTAACGTAACGTACCGTAGAAAACGTTCTCTTTTTAGCATATGGAGAACAATGTTAACGCTTACCCAAACGTTCTCTCTCGTGAGCAAAACGGAACGATCTGTATAAAACAGAATTCTCCCACGTTTTTACGTGACATTTGAACATAAGAGAGAGAACATGAGAGAGAGTGCAGTGTTGCCACGAAAAAAAAATATTGTAACCAACATTTGTGAAAAAATCACCAAATAAGGAAAAATATGATCAAAATTAAATTTGCAGTTTTTTTATTTTATTTTTTTTTCAAATTTAAATTATAATTGAGAAAAAAGAAACAGAAAATAAGAAAACAAAATTATAGTCTCATAATTAATTAATTTTAACAAACAAAACAAAAGCTATTTTTATAAGAAAAATAATAACCAAATCCGGAATAATCTACACATTGAACAAAAAACGGCAGCACTGATGATGAGTCTGTATACCAATTTCTATGCATTGTGTTGTGTTTGTTTGTGTGTTGCTTTGTGTTCTGTTTCGTTTTTATTTACATTCTTCGTTGACATATATCCCGTTTTAAACGTTTCTATAACTACACAAACGTTTTTAAGGCTACGTACGTTACGATTTTATGTTTCTAACGCTTGGGTAACCAAGGCATAACTCCAGCATTAACCATGTGTGCTCCTACATCAATTAAACTTCTAGAATAATCTATTTTCTATTACAAACAAGATTGTATGCCATACAACCACACAATAAATACATATAAAATAAATTTATCGAAACTCGAATGTAAAAAACGAACAAATGTAAAAATGAATTTAAATGAATATTACAGTGTTGCCACAACTCGATACGAAGATTAAAGTTAACTTAATCGTTAATCTCAAACTCAAAAAATGGCCTTAATGTTTAATTCACACGTTTGATGTCTACAGAGTAGCGCGCAATAAATGACTTATCAATGAACGCTAAATGAACTAATTTACATTATTTCATCCGTTGATGAGGTTAATTCAAAATATATAGAAAATGTCTTCTTTCTTTAAAATTTCGTTATTGTATCTCCAATTTAATATTGAAATAAGAATATGTGTCAAAATCTTAAAATCTACAGGAAATAAATGTATTGATTAGGTACATGAGGAATAAACTCAGCTATCGTAGTTTCTTACATTTGTAAACAATTTTATATGTAATGTGTGGATAAGAGCTGAAGTCTACGTCTTTTTTTGACGAATGTGGAAATGAGAGTTAGGCGCAATGGCATTATTCAGAACATTTTCCAATTTTCGATTTTACTGATAGATCTTTCAGATCGTTATGTATCAGGTGGGCCATCTGTCGTTTTAAATTTGGACCGTGGGTTATTTCAAATCTGGCAATACTTGTGTCATTCTGTCACAAAATTCAGTATATTAGATGTATTGTACAAACAGACATCTGTATACATCTTATATATAATATATAATAATGAATGTGTGTTTATTGTTTGTGGGTTTGTTTGTTTGTTTGAAGTCTATAGACGGCTAAACGGATGGACCGATTTTCTAGAAATTTCCACAGTATCTTTCTGTATGTCTGAAAGGAGTTATATGCTACTTTTTATTTTAAAGTTTCAAGTAGGCGAGGTACCACGCCCACATACCCAATAAGTATTTAATGTCGCATATATCATAAACTGCAATAGCTAGAGTCCTCAAATTGTGTATGAACGACTTTGGCGTATATATGAACAAAATGGGCGGATTTGCTATAGTGGGCGTGTCACCTCCCATAGTCTATATATACAAAAATTAATATTTGTTTGTATGTATCTTATAGAATCGTAAACTATGCATTTGATCATGTTATGTTCTTTAGCAAAGTTGTTGCGCATGAGCCGACGAAGGTTTCTAAGTTAGTATGACCAATTTCCGACAGGTAGTGCCACTGAAAATTACTCAAAATGAATTAAATCGTAAACTGTGCATTCTTTAACAAAGTTGTTGCGCATGAGTCGACGGAGGTTGGTGCGATTAAGTTCCGATGGATGGCGTCACTGAAAATTATTCAAAATGAATGACAAGCAATTGGTCGAGCTACACCTCAACCACGGAAGAAAAGAGCATTACGAGCCTCAGAATCAGACGAGCATTGAGACTGGAAAATCTTCGAGTATATTCCGCTGAGACCCGTTCGCTTGAACCACTTGAACAACGAGAAGTGAGATTAGAAACTGATCGAATGCGTACTACTCACGCCCGTTCATCTGAATCATCTGGACAACGGGAAACAAAATCAATAAAATGATTCAAAATTAATTGGACATTTGTGTGTCTTTCCTTCAAATGTATTTTAGTTGGTGACGCAGCAACACACGCAGGATACAGCTAGTTGTTTATAAAACGTGTTTAAAGGTAAAGATCCGTTAATAAGGAAGCTAATGATACGTTAACAAAATGCCATGAGACAAGCGATTTACCGTGCGGCTTACCAGTCTCTTATCAGGCGCGTTTCCAGATGCCTTACCGTCATCTATTGAGTGGGTGCTAACTTTTTGAACCGAGTAGGTAGGAAATATTATACCATCCGTTACCAACTAAAACTCATCGAAATTGGTATCGAACATTCATAGAAGAAATTAAACTGGAAACCAGTTGACGAGCTAGAAACTGTAATGTATTCTATTTAGTGCTTGAAAAGTAAGAACTCAAAGCTGAAATTTTACACAACTTGCTATCAAATTCAGAACACAAACTGCAGGAACTCCAACTTCACCGAAACTTAATCCATCTACAGTCTTCTAGATTAAACATCAGAGGTAATAAATTTTCACATGTTATACTCGAAAAACATTTAAACGGAGATCTTGTACCTAATAAGGAGGAAAAATGACAAACCCCTTGTGGTACGCAGATATGTAAATCTTTAACAATTGGCATAATATATTCGTAACACAAACAATTACCAAAATGTTTAACCAAATTGTATTGAACAGGATCACTTAACTCCATTACCAAATATTAAAAGGAACACAGTCAAGATTTATATGCGGCAAAAATAAATAAATATAACTCACCACTCAGAAGTATTCTCAATATGATTACCAATATTAGAGTGAAACTTTTGAAACGAAGGGAAGAGTTAAGATGAACAAATTTGTGCATTATTGAAAATTCCTTGTATTATTTCTTTGGACATTGTATTTGACGTTGTCAATAAGAAAACGTTGGTATCAACCTTAACAATAGACTTAATGCGTTCCCGAACGACCCGAATACTATGCGGCAAAAGCTACACCAACCGGACAAATTTTACCAAGGTGAGTAAACACTTCAACCCAAATAACGACGTCATGCAGCAGCTCACTGCTCATCCTCACTGCTTGCATACACCAGCTAGAGAAGAAGAAGTCGCCGTAGTTTAGTAGGTAGTGTATTGGCTTATTAGACGAAAAAACCTGGGTTCGAGCCCCAGGCCAGGCATCAAAGACAAAATACAAAAAAGTATTTTTTCGGCAACTTCCTCTCAGTAGATTTCTGGCAAAAACTCTGAGAGTAAATAAAAATTGCCATGAAAAGTTTCTCAATAAATAAAAATCTGTCGTTCGGAGTCGACTTTAAACCGTAGGTCCCACCACTCATGTATACAATTAACACACACAACATAAGTGGAGTGAGAAACTAGGACGTTGTACAATGGGTCAATTCGACCTCCGGGTACTGTACTTGTCTTAATTGACAAGTACACGTCCTCTAACCTAACCTAACCTAACCTACAACGTCAACAGACATGGGGAATTGGAATACATATGTAAACTATGTGGCTTTACAATTCACAACTAGTTATGCAAACAAAAATCAACATTTTGCATCCAGAGAATTTCAAAATGTTGCTTAAAAACTGATGTAGGGAAGAAAAAATCTGTGCTTTTAAAGTCACAAAAAACAACGTTTTAAGCTATTGTATATGTAAAGCACATACGTCTTTTGCATCATTAAGTAGAGTACGAAACTGCAAAAAAAAATCAATTGGACACTAAGTTAATTAATTTGTAAGTCAACAATTTTGAATACTTCTGTAAAGTCAGATCTACTTTAGGGTGCAAAATTTGGTCGGTTACAAAGACCATAACACAAAAACTAAAACCTTTATTAATATGTTTTAAAAAAATTTCGAGAAATTACTGGCCAAGAACTACATATATCTATTGAAAGGCAATGCACATAACAAAACAACCAACCATTATTTCGCGGGTATAACGGGTGACTGCAGTACATGCAGCCTTAAACACAGATGAGAAATTTCAAAATCAATTAATGAGTGAAGATATTTGGAGAAAAGTAGTTAACGATATTTGGAAATGGAGCTTTTTATACTAATCCATCAAACAAGTGAATAAATAAATAAGGGCCGAATGGCAACGAATTTGTGAAATCAACGAATTTGTCAAAATTTTTCAACTATCTTGCAGACAACTTAGATAGTATTGGCGTTGTTATTAACACGTTCATCGCCACGATAATATCAGAAAAATGTTCACGTGGGCCACGGTAACTTTATTAGATAATTTAGTTAAAAATGTATCAAGGAAACTTAATGTATCACAAAAATTTTTTTTTCCAAAATTCCCGGAAAAACACTATTTTTTATGTCACACATATATGACTGACATGGCCCTATATTAAAACTTTTTTTCTCGACAAGCCTTGTCAGTCTTATATGTCTGACGCATCCAAACAAGGTACAACAAGTATTAACCAGTTGTTTTGAACACAGCGTCGTTTGCGTCGGACATCTGTGATTTACCAAATCGCGTACGTCAGACACATATGACTGACATGGCTCATGTAGAACTTCTTAGCGTCAGACACATATGACTGACATGGCGATGAACGTGTTAAAAATGTCAGTGTATGGATGATTATAGTGCAGTATGTCCATAACCTAACCTGATAGGTTGGATAAACAAAAACAAAAAAATAACTTAAAATGATTTTGTTTTAAATAGGCCAAATATAATATGTGGCTTCACTCTGAGACGGATGAACAACTTTGTATTGGTTAGTTTCTTCCTCTTACATCAAAACAAACAAAATTTTGCCGACCTGTTTATAACTTACGTTTGCAGTAAATTTATAGTAAAGTTGAAGCGGAATCGTATTTTTAAATAAAAAAGTTATTATTATTTACAATAGGGGTGATTAAGGTATAATAAATGAAATAAAAAATGCATCAATACGGAATATGAAAATTGTCATTTATTTAAGAGATTGTTTGAAAAAAAGAAAAAAAGACTTTTTTAATTTTAAAGTAATAGATTTTTTTATTAAAAAATAACTAAAATTCTTTGGTATTGATATACACACCCTTTTCAGATATTACACTAAAACATTACTATTAAATGTTATTTTATATTGTTATATTACAATATTTTTTCATAAATATTAACTACATTAATGGGTGGCACTTAAAACTCTTAACTTTTCATCACAAACGTACTACATAATTTCTAAAATAACTCTTTTCTGTGATACAATCAACCTATCTTACAACGTACACCAATAAATACGTGAATCTTCTGTATTTTTCCCTTCATTTTTTGACGTCGTTTTATTGCCTTTATAATACATTAACCAGTTTAAAACAGTTCTCTACATACTTGCCAAATCGTCTATTTCTAAAAAATTTATATATATGAACTCACATTATTCACGTGGCCTCCATTTACATTCTGAACAGGGCTGTGAAACAAAGTAGCACTATGGTATTTCACAATTTAGTTATTACTAACTAAATACTATAAAATTTGACTCTGTCGTAACATTACATGCTAAATTTCATAAAGACACAGAAATATAAATATTCGTTGCATTATAAATAATTAAAATAAAAATTCTTAAACTATTGTTTATTTGTAATTTAGTTTAAGTCAGTAACAATGTACTGTTGAATTTGAAATTATTGGAGAATAGTACCTTAAATTCTGTTTTCATATCTGTACATAATTAATTTTTATTGGGCACCGTAATATGTTTTTATAGGGAAACAAACAAAAACATATTGATTATAAAAAATTTGGGTAATCTTTAAAACGATGTTTTTCTAACGATTAAAAAAATAAAGATTTAACCATCTTTGGGTATTATTATTACAATGTAAATTTTTTCAAAGTCTAAAATGCTCAATTACTAACTATAAATGGTTATAAAATTTTACAAATTGTCGAGATAGAATAGAAAAGAAATAAGATACGTTTTTCTGTCTTATAGAAAAATTAAATTATGTAATTGTGACAAAATCTATATGATACCTCGATAACTTTTATTTCTGTGGTCCCAAAATAAGTCGAAAATGATACTTTCGAGAAATATCACTTTATATTTGCAGAAGACTGTCTGAAAAAATTGGTAAAGTGCATTAGAAAAAATTTACTGCAAAATTAAAGATACTTATATGGGCAAGCCTAAAATGAAAACAACTAAGGAAGTCTCATTTTTTATATTTAGGCGCTTATTATAAATGTAATAATACTACATTACGACTTAAATCAACATGTTTTATTAATAACTTTTTAAAAAACTTCTCTAGAGAAATGTGAAATTCACATAAATATAAAGTTTTCTTTGTAGAATATAATACACAGCTCCAATTGATTTATGTCGACTTAGGTTGTTATTGCTCGGGACCACAGATTTAATGCAAACACCATACAGATTTCTTTCTATAATGCTTTCTTTACATAGATTGCCTAAATTTAGAGTTTTAAAATTGTTTTGCTGTCTTTATGACAGTTTAAATGTTAATGTGATATCATTTAATGAAACATAATCGAAGTCACAAAATAAATATTGTAGATAACCACACTCTTCGAGTGAGCGATAATAATTCATGGTCTAAGTAATCATTCGCCAACTGAACCTTAAGTTTTCAATTAATAATACACTTTAGCCTTTTTCTTCACTAATTCTCAAAAATATAATTATGCAGTTATGTTAAACCGTAAATTTATTAAAATCGGCTAAGTTTTATTTAAGGTAACATGGTCTACATATTGATATCCTCTTAAAATGTATATGTATTTACGTGTCCCTAATATATATATATAATATATAATATATATATATATATAATATATAATATATAATATATATATATATAATATATATATATATATATAATATATAATATATATATTATATGTATATATATATATATATTATATATATATATAACTTTGTCTTTATTTGATTTGGTCAATGTAGCAAAAATGAAATTACAAAAATATTTTTTTTAAGAATTCGCACTTCTGACGAAGAATATAACGTATAAGGTATATATCCTTTCATCAGCCGAATGTTCATTTCCCTTATAATTCCTTATAATAAAACAATTTTATAGATCTGAAACTAACATAAAAATAGTTTAAAAACAGCCTAACCTTTTTTAAATATATCAAAAATTGTATTAAAATGCTTTTTAATTTGTATTTAAAAAGAAATATACATAATGAAAAATGTACTGTAAAACATCGGTTTGACTACATCTAAATATGTCTCCAAAGCTCGTATATAAGCAGTATTAATAAACCTAGAATGCATGCTAGAAAACATTTTAGGGCACATATTTTAGAAATATATTATATATTAGAAATATGTGGAGAACTTTCTTATTAAGCTCGGCGTTGACATATTGGTTTTGTCTAATTTAACTTCAAATATATATCACACATAATCTATTATTTATAATTACTAACAAAAAATAAAATAATATAGATGCGTATATAGAAGACTTTTAAATACAATTGTTTCTGCTAATTGAAAAAATACGTTCTAATTCAATATATAACCATCTTACAAGTGTTCATTATGTTTAAACAAAACAATTTTAATTAAAAAATCTAACAACAAAAGTACAAACAATTAAAGATCCCATGTATTTAATCTACTACATATATACATAGTCATAATATTAAGTCAAAAATGTGAAGTAAAAATAAATCGTTAAACGATTTCTTAATTCTTTTCATTTTGTAATTAAATTTTAATGTATACAGACTTATTCTTATTGCACACCAAAAACCAAGCCGCTAAAACCCATTAGTAGTTATTTTGCTTACTTTTGTGTATTGCCGTAAACAACAGTTTTCTGTCTCAGTTCAAATTTAGTATCACTTGTAATTCTATAGTTTGCTCAGCATTCAATTTGTTTTACACAATATCGGACTTTGTTAAATATTACCGCCTCTTTTTGTGAATTTTTTGAAATTTGCGTCTCTTTAAAATCATGTCATATAAAGCTTCTAAACCCTCTTGAAGTCCTTCGCCGGTTATTGCACAAGCCGGTTGAATGTACCAGCCCTTGTATTGTGATGAAATACTACTAGAACTGCTGCAAGATTTTGTATTTGTGGTAGTTGTTGCCAATAATGTGGTATTATTGATGCTTGAGGTTGTTGCAGAAGATGTCAATTTCGAAATATGGTCGCTATGGTGGCTGCTATTACCAGTTATAGTACAGCCGATAGGTATGGTGGAAGATGTTGGTGTACATACAAGAGATGAAGGTGATGATTGGTGCGTTACTACATTAGATTGTAAATCTTTTGATACGAGCGATTTTTGTGATGTATGTTGTTGGTTCAATTTATAATGTTGTTGCTGTTGTTGAAAATTATATGAGTCTAGCAATGATGTTGATGAATAATTTTTTAGTGAAGGGTCTTTACTCTTTATATCGTTAGCTACGCGGGTATTTTGCTGATTAGATGGTGAAGATGATGAACGTTTAGAACTGAGTGCCGTACTGGATGATTTCGTAACACCTACATCGCCACATATGTCTTCGTCATGCTCATCGTCTGTTGCTTTTGTACTTGTTACAATATTTCCAGTAGAAGAGGAACAAGATTTCATAACCGAGCTTATATTTATAGAAGTTGGTGTTAGTAGTTCATGAAGCCCTAAAAGTTTTTCTAACTCTTTAGGTTCACGCGCTCCAGGCAAATCCTGTTTATTAGCTAATATTAAAACTGGAACACCCTGAAATATAATTAAGATAGTTTATTCTAAACATCACTTAAATTAAAATTTCGACATAATTATTAACATACAAAATAATAATAATGGTATTACTATCTAAAAGTTGAACTTGGCAAACTTTTTAACTTGACGAAAAAAATAAAATAGTTGCAATTATAACCAAAAATGGGCACTTTAACTACTACACTGACTACTTCACTTTACTTTATTATAGTGTACTAATGTTGTATTAATTTCTTCAACAAAGAATAAGGTTTTGTGCTTTAATAGAAGATTTAGCTAATCTCCAGAAAAAACAAATTAATATTAATATTATTAAATATTAATATGAAACAAAGTTTCATATTAGAGTTTAGTAGAAAATATAACTCTGGTAAGTTAAAGACAATATTATTAACATTTTTTACAAATATATTGATTATTTCAGAACCTAAACGGCATCCGGTAAGATAAAAACAAGAACGAATACTTTCCTCCATTTCAATTTTTTGGCTATAAATTATCAAGATTACCTACCACCAACGAACATCTCCTACATTTTCGATTACGGATGTTCAACGCAGAAGTTTCTTTAAATTTCTGAGACAACACTGTTCTTTGATACAATATCTGTTCTTGATACAATATCTACAATTGGCATCGAACGGGAAACCAAATTATTGACTTTCAAGACAAATAGAAAATTTCTAATGTTATTTACTTTGAAGGGGTTTTAAAATATAGTTGTTTATTGTACCTTAATTTAAGTTATACATTGCTTATCAATGTATATATACTATAATTTCTGAAATGCAACAAATATTTTCTAAAAAGTTTTATACACCGACAATTGGATGCTAAACTGGAAATATTCATTATAGGCCATTTACACTACAGCGAAATCTAGTACTTATGAGATTTCGAGCCAAATCTAGTTGATTTTAACTAGATTTCCCATACAAAACAAAATCTACTTATTTAGTAGATTTCGGCAAAATCTACTCAAAATCTAGTAAAAATACAAATGCAACTATGTGTTTTGCCAAATAGTACTTAAAAATACAACGCTGAGCAGGAAAAAAAATTACATTTCAATTTAACCCTAATCAAGTCAACATATGCCTCCCCGACACATATTTCACTTAGTCATGTTGTAACTTCCTTGAATATAGGTTCTAGTTCTTACTGCTTCTTGAATTCTTACTTTCAGTTGTTTTATTTAGAATTTACAAATTTTAAGTAATAAATTAATTTATTTTTATTTTTTATTTTGTTTCAATAAAAATGTTCTTAATCATGTCAAAATGTGTCTATGAGGCACATATGGGAACGCTAACTATTACTTCTATTGTTGGTGAACAACAAAATTAAATATAATAATGAGTTATAATGAGGTATAATGAGTTACGAAGAGTTCTGGCACCCATTATTTGCCGCAGTCTTCTAAAATTAAATAAAAATAATTTGTCCAATGTTCGGTCCATACAACACGAGGATGAATTCTCAAACCAGCCAAGGCAGACAGATATGCGACGTAGATGTTATATGTGCCCACCGAAGTTATGCAGAATGTGTAAGCAGTCTTGCAGTATTTACCACAAAAATACTTGCAACGAGCATTGTTCAAAAGTTCTAGTTTGCTTAAAATGCGAAAATAAATAAATAATATTTCATTTATGTAACTGAGAAGAAAAAATTTAATAAAATAAAAATAAGTTAACAAAATTAATACGTAAATTCTTTGTATGTGTCTCTGAAACACATTTTGACTGGATTTGTTAAAAATTTTCCTGACTTGTTTAGGGTTAAACTAAAATATTATTATTTTCTTTTAAATTTCAGTCAGCTGTTTTTGTTATTAAAATGAAATCTTGCTACTGTCAAATAAATCCAGTGTAAACGATGTAGATTTGAGCAAGATTTGAAATCTAATCTACTAGATTTCGCTGTAGTGTAAATGGCCTATTAGGCTATTCATTCAAAAATTCTTTCATTTATTTCACTATGAATTTTACAGTTTTAAGTTACTTTCTAGCAAAGTTTTCAGGTTTTTTCAAATATGAAGCAAATTGAAGTTACAGTGCATGAACCCATCATAAAAAGCAGAAAATTTCTTTAATAAAGTTATCGACTAATCGAAAAGTTAGTTTTACGAAAAATAAAAGAAAATTCCGGAAATCAAAGTTCCAAAATATATGTGAAACCAAACATTTGTTTGAATAAGCAATTAAGCCATTTTTTTAGATCGAGTTTAAAATCTCGATTTAGCTAATCTATGATTTAATTTAATTTTAAGATAATTAAGTTTGCATTTTTTGAGGTGGGAGTTTAAATCCTGTAGAACTATTACACTTAAAAGCAAATACAATTTGCATTTGTATCGAACAAAAGCAGCTGAATACGATTGATCTGTAGGTAAAAAAAATAATTTTTGAAAAATGATAAATAAATTAAGAATGTCTATGTCAACTTGGGTTTTATATAATTCTTATTCGGCTTTCTCTCACTTAAAAGTTTTTTTAAATAAAGTTTGTCAACTACTTTTGACAATTCTTGAGTAACCACCAACGTTGGTAGTTTAAACTAGCAAATGAAAGTAAGATCACAGAACAAGGCGAATTCATTACGAGGTGGGAATAGTATTACAATAAGTACAACAATACAAGAACAACAGGGATTTTTTGTTGTTGAGAAGAAGTAATGTTGTCAAAAACAGCTGACTTAAGAATGACGATGGGAAGAAAAATGTTAAAAAATTTTATAAAAATTGTTGAAGAATGACGATGGGAAGAAAAATGTTGATTAAAGAATGACGATGGGAAGAAGAATGTTAAAATTTTTTATAAAAATTGTTAAAGAATGACGATGGGAAGAAAAATGTTGATTAAAGAATGACGATGGGAAGAAGAATGTTAACAAATTTTATAAAAATTGTTAAAGAATGACGATGGGAAGAAAAATGTTAAAAGAAAAAGAAGAAAAATATACAAACTTCTGTCACAATAACAAAAAACGAAATTGATTATCAAAACAAAATACACGAAAACCAAAAATTTTTTGACATTGTTACTTACATCAGCTGGTAAACAAAACCCACCTCGTAATGAATTCGCCTTGTCACAGAATATACACAGAATAGAAACAAGAGTTTGACGTTTAACTTTCCATGGAGAAAGAGACAGCAAATATTACCAAAAAGTATTTCTATCTCTCTCTGATTGTAACTCTGTTTTGTTTATTTATGTTTGTTTTAGTTTTCGGGGTGGTTTTTTAAATTGGCGAGAGTTAATAAAAAATGTAATTTTTGTCTAAAACTATTAATAAATAATAAAAACAACTAATGACAATAACAACTTTAACTTTTTCTTTCAAGAAATTAAAAAATATTGGCAACTTTCAGCAAGAAAATTTTTTTATGAGCAGTACGTCTTATTTTGATCTTGTAATATTTAGCTTCTTAATTACCTCTTGCACAAGAAACTATATTCATTGTGACCGAAAATCACACACATTTCGATTAATATTTAATTATTTAAGAATCTTTAAACTTTTCATTGAAGAAATTAAAAAATATTCCAAATTATCCCTTTATTAGCACAAAATAAATCTTTATTTACATTTAATTTTTCTACTTTAACCGCCAGTTTTCACTCTGTATATCTGTTGCTTCTATCACATTTGATTCGCAAAACATTAAAATATTTATTTTCTCCCTCTACGAGGTAGGTTAATGTGCTGCTTTGAGCGTTTTTAAACGTCAAAGGTTTCAATTCCCGTTCTTACGGGATCGGTGCCATCTCTCAACCATACCATTTGCTTGGGGATGGTATGCTGTTGTACGCAGGTGTCATATGCCAAGTGTCTTCGTAAGCTCTTGAAAAAGGCCGGATTCAAATTGTCTTCCTAATTCGGTAGTAATTTTTTCCGGTACTCCCTATAGAGATACCCATCCAGTTATAAAAGCTTTCGCGACTGTTTGGGCTGAAATATCTGGTATGGGAATTGCGGTCGCCGATCTTGAAAATCGATCCTCACATGTAAGGCAATACCTATTTCCGGCAGATGTTTGAAGTGGCCCAATTAAATCAATATTCACATGCCGGAAACGCTTGTCGGTCGTGATGTAGTCGCTTAAGGGAGCGGACATATGTCTATTAATCTTTATCCTCTGCCACTGTAGACAACCCCTAACAAACTTGCCAATATCTTTTGATAGTCCAGGCCAGACGGAGCGCTCTATTACAAGTTTTCTCGTAGCTCTAATGCTGGGGTGGGCTAAATTATGCAGTTTTCGCATTATGGCTTCTCTCTGTTCTACGGGCACATATGGTCTTATATGTGAGCCATTAATATTGCAATACAAAAATTTTTAGAGTCTGGAATGGGCAAAAGAGTGAGCTTAAGTGATGACTCCTTACCTGACGCAAGCAAGGTATAATTCGGTATCGTTTTCTTGAGCTATTGCCATTGCATTGAAATCAATTAATTCCGTTGTAATATTATTTATGCGAGAGATCCAATCTGCAGTGATGTTATCAGTACCTTTAATATGACGGATATCGGTGGAGTATTTACTTATAAAGTCTAGCTGTCGTACTCTTCTTGGTGGAGCTTTTTCGCTTTTTTGCTGAAATGCAAACACTAATGGTTTGTATAAATCGTAAATGTACGCCCCTCTAAGGCATATTGAAAATGTTGTACACCTTGGTGTACAGCTGTTAACTCTCGATCGTACGCACTACACTTTCGTTGAGCATCAGTGAGCTGTTTGGAGTAAAATCCCAAAGGTTGGTTTACACGATCTAGTGTAGTGCTGCGCCCACAGCAGAGTCCGATGCATCAACGGTCAGTGTAAGTTTACTGTGTGGTGACAAGTAGTTCAAACAAGTTGCATTTGTTTTTGTAGGCATTAAACGCATCTGAAGCTTCTTTTGACCACACAATTTTCGTTGTATCGTTTTTTTATTTCCGATTATCAAATTTTGAAGGATACTTTTATATTTAACTACATTTATTTATTTATTTTATTTTATTTTATTTATTTATTTATTGATCAACTTCAGTACAACAAGCATTTAATCTTATTTAATAGTACTGTTTATATATTGTTATAATTAAAGTAATAGTTATATATGTATGTAAATTTCACAAAAAAAAAAAAAGCAAAATTATATTAATTAAATTTAAGTTAACCTTAAGGATTGATTCTTAAAGACAAGAAAAGTGTGTTAAAATTGCAGTTTTAAATTGCATTACATTGCTTTTCAATTGAATTTCTGGCGGAAGTTGGTTCCATGAACGAATTGCATTAACATAAAAGTGCCTTTCAGACACCTGTTTCTGGAACCTTACGGCGTTTATCCTATAGCCCCTGTTAGTTCTGGAAAATTTTAGTCTAGTAAATAGATAATTCGGTTCCCTTGAATAAACAATTTTGTGTAGGAAAATTAGCATGCGATATTTTAAGAGGTTTTCCATTGTCATGTCGTAGATTTTATAGGCAAAAAACGATATACTACTATATCTAGTGCGTCCAAAAATATATCTTGCAATGTTATTGTACGTCACGTTAAGTTTATTCCTGCTGACAGAGTCCAAACCCGCAAAAAGCTCACATCCATATAAGAGGGTTGGAATCAGGTATGTCTTCGCCAAGAGCATACGTATATTAACAGGCGTAAAGGACTGAGTCCTGCAAAGATTCCTGAGCATAGCATATGTCTTCCCACAAATCATATTAATATGGTCAGTCCAAGAGAGTTGGCTATTAAAAATAATACCCAAGTTTTTGGCATATTGTACAAATTCTTCAGAAACGGACCATAAAAATTTAACATTCCTAAAAATCTTTTTAAATCTTTTGCCATAGTGGGCTTAAGAAAATTACAGACCGCGTCAACTTTACTTTTAAGTGGACGAAGCCCTTCGCTCGTTATTGTATGACCTAAAAACTCAAGCTCAGTGTGCCCCAATTTGCATTTATCTACATTAATCGACAAATTACCTGTTCGCAGTCTATCAAATACTGTGGGTAAGTCTTTTTCATGTTGTTTTTCGTCTGTTGACGCTACTAAGATATAATCGATATAGGCAAATGTAAAGTCTAAATCCCTTAGCACTTCATCAATGTATCACTGAAAGGTTTGGGCAGCGTTTCTCAGGCCAAACGTCATGTTCGTAAATTCATATAGGCCGAATGGTGTTGTGATTGCCGTTTTAGGTATATCAGCTGGTTCGATGGGTATTTGGTGGTATGCACGTTACAAATCAATGGCAGAAAATATTTTTTTACCGTGTAGAATATTGGTGACGTCATGAAGATATGGGATAGGGTACTTGTCTGGAACCGTAATTGAATTGAGGGCTCGATAATCGCCGCACGGCCTCCAATCTTGTTTGTTTTATTTACCATATGTAGTGGGCTTGCCCACTGACTGTTCGATGGTCGGCAAATGCCTTTTTCCTTTAAAAACTGCAATTCTTTTTTTGCTGCCTCGAGTCTTTCACTAACAAGTCGCCTCGGCCGAGAAAAAACTGGTGGGCCTGTTGTCACTATATGACGTGTTGTGTTTGTTGTTATTGGCATTTTATTAGAATTTAAAACAGCTAAATCACTATACTCACCCAAAAATTTTGCGAATTTACTGTCCGTTTTATGTGTTAATATTTTAATTGCTGTATTTTGCTCAAACTTTACCTTTGTTTCCAACATAGTCTTCTTATCAATTAATTTTCCTCTTTTCATGTCAACTAGCAAATCATACGCTTTTAAAAAATCAGAGCCGATGATAGCTGTATTAACATCGGCGACGTAAATATTCCATTTTAAGCTGCGGCGTAAGCCTAGTGAGAAATTAAGACGGCGTTGACCAAATGACTTTATTGGCTAACCATTTGCGGCGTAAAATATTGGTGTTGAATGTTTTTTGTTTTTATCGTCTTTTCTAGGTGGAATAACAGACACATCGGCGCCTGTATCTATTAAAAATTTTGTGTTGGTATTTTTATCATGAATAGCGAGACGAGCGATTTGCAATGAGTGATCACCAATAACGCTCGTGGAGTATGGTGATGATGTTAGTTTTTTTCAAAATCGGATGAAAAGTTGAAAAAAGGCTGTCTACATTTTCTTGAATTTTTTCCAAATCGCTCATGGTACCAGCATTGATTTGAGGGGCCGGAAGGTGTTCTTGCTCGACGCTCCCTACTTTTGTTGCGTTGGCTGCTTCTTCCTCGGATTCGTCCTGCACTCATACTCACCAATTGTTTTAGTTCTTGTTCTATACGTTGTATTCGCAGTTCGGTCTCTTTTTTATGTGTCTGCTGTTTGACTACGGCTGCTATCTGCTGGCAGTCAGATACTTCCAAGATTTTATCTGCTAATTTTGCCAGCTCTGGTAGATCTGCATTTAATGCCTGCAATATGGCTCGAGTTTGCGCTGGAAGCCTCTGCAACCAAAGTGACTTCAAGAAATCGTTATTTATTTTTCCTTTTGCTAGGCCACTTAGCTCATTTAATAATTGTGTAGGGCATTTATCCCCCAAATCGATCTCTGATATTAGTTTTTGAATCTTTTTTTGCTCACTATCGCAGTATTTCTCTATTATGCAAGACTTTAAGGTTGTCATACTTTCCTTGATCAGGAGGATTTAAAATAGCATCTGATATTTGAGCCAAAACATTGCTTTCAATGGCGGCTACTACAGTGTTAAATCTGGAGACGTCATTATTAATTCCTCAGATGCTAAACTGAGCTTCAACTTGTGCGAACCAAATTTCAGGTTGTTCGGGCCAAAACGGTGGCACTTTTTTTTATTTATTTATTTAAGTCAATGGACAATTTCCTTACTGACTAATAACACAAATCGAATAAAATTAAATAGGATTACAATCAGTTCCTTCAAAAATGCAAGTAATAGTTACAATAAAAATACAATAAAAAGTTAAGAATTGCGAAAAACAATAATGTTCCGTTTTATAACGTAAGAATTTAAAGAAAAGTCAACAAAGTCTGACAAATAATTAAATTGACGGCAAATTCTAGTTAACGGATCAGCAACAGCATAATTAGTTCTGCAGAATTGAATATAAATAAGATTATAAACGCCGAAATTACGACGAGGAACATTGAATTTAACAAATCTTAACAGAAATTCACAGCAAATATTACCATTGATTAGGTTAATCATGAAGGATATATCGATGGCTTAATATAAAAAAGGCCTAACTCGATTTTTGGTTACTTTACAGGAGAAGGAAAAAACTTAATAAAATTCGTAAAATTTTAGATACAACAAAAATTTTAATACAATTTTTAATAAGAAACAGCAACATATTTAATCTCGCATTTAAAAATTTTTTATTTTTTTGTGCATCTGACATTTCAAAATAAACAAAAAACCTTATTTTGAAAAAAATTGAGTTAGGCCTTTTTTATATTAAGCCATCGATATTTAACATTGTTCGACGACTCTAAAGGGTAGGCAGTTTTATTAAAGCCAGTCTCCTAGTATATGAAGGCATATCCAAGTAATTCCATCCAAGGCCACGCAAGCGGAAGAGTAAAAATTGTTTCTGAACAGATTCGACATGTTCGCTGTAAACATTATAGTGACTATCCCATACGATGGATCCATACTCCAAAATTGGTCTGACAAGCGATACGTATAACTGTTTAGTAATAAATGGATCAGTAAATTCCTCTGTCCAACGTTTTATGAAGCCAAAAGTGCTTCTTGCCTTATTTACAGTCAAAGTGATATGATCATTAAAGTTTAATTTTGACCGACACTCTGTTAATAAATGCACTGTCTTTGTGGTTAACGGCAGACGAGTTGGTAGATACACCTGATTGTCCAGATGTTGATGCCTGTCCCAAGTTACCGCTTTGACTTTGCTTTGTGTCGTTCATTTTATTGTCGGGGTCACCAATTGTAGCGACTTCAATAAAAAACGTCTGTTCACTTTTAACGAGTCTCAACTACTGACTTTTATTTCTTATGCCTTGGTTACCCAAGCGTTAGAAACGTAAAATCGTAACGTACGTAGCCTTAAAAACGTTTGTGTAGTTATAGAAACGTAAAAACGGTACGTTACGTTACGTATGGGTAATGCTGGAGTTACCCACACGTAACGTAACGTACCGTAGAAAACGTTCTCTTTTTAGCATATGGAGAACAATGTAAACGCTTACCCAAACGTTCTCTCTCGTTAGCAAAACGGAACGATCTGTATAAAACAGAATTCTCCCACGTTTTTACGTGACATTTGAACATAAGAGAGAGAACATGAGAGAGAGTGCAGTGTTGCCACGAAAAAAAAATATTGTAACCAACATTTGTGAAAAAATCACCAAATAAGGAAAAATATGATCAAAATTAAATTTGCAGTTTTTTTATTTTATTTTTTTTTCAAATTTAAATTATAATTGAGAAAAAAGAAACAGAAAATAAGAAAACAAAATTATAGTCTCATAATTAATTAATTTTAACAAACAAAACAAAAGCTATTTTTATAAGAAAAATAATAACCAAATCCGGAATAATCTACACATTGAACAAAAAACGGCAGCACTGATGATGAGTCTGTATACCAATTTCTATGCATTGTGTTGTGTTTGTTTGTGTGTTGCTTTGTGTTCTGTTTCGTTTTTATTTACATTCTTCGTTGACATATATCCCGTTTTAAACGTTTCTATAACTACACAAACGTTTTTAAGGCTACGTACGTTACGATTTTATGTTTCTAACGCTTGGGTAACCAAGGCATAACTCCAGCATTAACCATGTGTGCTCCTACATCAATTAAACTTCTAGAATAATCTATTTTCTATTACAAACAAGATTGTATGCCATACAACCACACAATAAATACATATAAAATAAATTTATCGAAACTCGAATGTAAAAAACGAACAAATGTAAAAATGAATTTAAATGAATATTACAGTGTTGCCACAACTCGATACGAAGATTAAAGTTAACTTAATCGTTAATCTCAAACTCAAAAAATGGCCTTAATGTTTAATTCACACGTTTGATGTCTGCAGAGTAGCGCGCAATAAATGACTTATCAATGAACGCTAAATGAACTAATTTACATTATTTCATCCGTTGATGAGGTTAATTCAAAATATATAGAAAATGTCTTCTTTCTTTAAAATTTCGTTATTGTATCTCCAATTTAATATTGAAATAAGAATATGTGTCAAAATCTTAAAATCTACAGGAAATAAATGTATTGATTAGGTACATGAGGAATAAACTCAGCTATCGTAGTTTCTTATATTTGTAAACAATTTTATATGTAATGTGTGGATAAGAGCTGAAGTCTACGTCTTTTTTTGACGAATGTGGAGGTTTGTGGACGTTGATGAGGTTAATTCAAAATATATAGAAAATGTCTTCTTTCTTTAAAATTTCGTTATTGTATCTCCAATTTAATATTGAAATAAGAATATGTGTCAAAATCTTAAAATCTACAGGAAATAAATGTATTGATTAGGTACATGAGGAATAAACTCAGGTATCGTAGTTTCTTACATTTGTAAACAATTTTATATGTAATGTGTGGATAAGAGCTGAAGTCTACGTCTTTTTTTGACGAATGTGGAAATGAGAGTTAGGCGCAATGGCATTATTCAGAACATTTTCCAATTTTCGATTTTACTGATAGATCTTTCAGATCGTTATGTATCAGGTGGGCCATCTGTCGTTTTAAATTTGGACCGTGGGTTATTTCGAATCTGGCAATACTTGTGTCATTCTGTCACAAAATTCAGTATATTATATCCACTGAATGAAATAAATAGATTTACGCTTGAGCAACGTTGGGATTTATTGGACCAACGAGAAACTGCACGATGATGTCGATGAGCAAAATTGCCGTATTTGGGCCTCAGAAAACCCACACGTGGTCTTACAGAATTCAATGCACGCATTTCTTTGAGGACGGCGCAACCATTACAGTCAATGGAAGCACCTATCGCACCATGATAACAAATTTTTTGTACCCGCTACCCATGGTATTGATGTAACAATGTTTGGTTTCAACAGGGTGGCGCAACTTGCCACACATCTCATGCCACAATCGATTTATTGCGTCAAACGTTTGATGGCCGTTTAATTAATCGAAATGGTGGTGTCAATTGGCCGCCAAGAAGCTGCAATTTCGCACCGTTGGACTATTTCCTGTGGGGCGCCGTTAACAAAGTGTTGAGCATTTGAAGGCCTACATACGTGACGCCATTGCCGCGATACGTCGCCATACACTCGAAAAAGTGCACGAAAATTAGTTCGATCGAAAGAGGTACTGTGAGGCTAGCCATTTGAATAAAATAATATTCTATTTCTAACCGGAACAATTGTACTTCACAACAAAAAAAAAAATTGGAAAATTTCAAACTATTTTTAAATTTAAACTTTTAAATTTCCCACTCTATATTTTCGACTTGTTGACATATCACAATACTGCTGTAATCATGTGTGATATTTACTGTAAGAGTCTAGGGTCTGGTCTCAAGCAGAATTTCTATCAATTATCCAATACGTTTTAAAAATATGCGGTAATTTTGCTTCTATGTAAAATTTCCAAGTCAGAATCAGGTTCAGCTTTCGCATGATTCTTTTCAAACTTCGAAATTATTTTCGCTAGTGTAACCTTCCCTTCTTGAGGGTAATGTCGAGGTATTGTTTTTGATTCCTTTACTTATTAAATTTTGAAATTGAAACAGCAACATGTACTAAAATTTTAAAACCTGAAAACTGTAGAATTATTTAGACTCAAACAATACCAGCACTAAATTGAGCCTTCGTATTTGATATTTACAATTGTAAATATCGCTTATATGAAATGAACGAATAAATAAAGCATACATTTCAAATAGTTCATTTCATTTGTGCTAATGTTGCTTCTGTGTGAAAGTGGCATATCATGCGTCTTTCAAGGTGTATGCCAAGATAATTTATACGTATATTCATCAATTATGGGATTATGGTAGCATTTTTAACAAATAACTGTTTTTAATAGATGTAAAATATTTCCACTTTCTCTTTTGATTAAAAAAGCTTTAACCATTTTACTGTTCTCGGCGACCACAGGTTCAGATAACGTGAAGATTTTGAAACAAACAAAAACAAAGTAAGGTGGAACAAGCGTGTCGAAAGCATACTTAAACCCGTATTAAACTAATCGAGTTAATTAGAACTAAGATTCAAAGAGCCCCCTTCGTCTAAAGGACACGTCATTGCAGCAGAGGTCATCTCGAACAAGAGTTCGTATAGTAAAGGTAATAATATAATGTCTCGTAAAGGTAATAATATAATGTCTTATTCCCTTCTCGTAATTTCCTACGTATTTGTTTTCGCAATTCTGTGTACCGTATGATGTGAGCATTATGATGTTGCCTTTTTGTTTTCACTTCCACGTTTGATGACAATGCCCTCAAATCGGTGGTTGGATATTCTACTGAGGCATGAACCGTGTGACACATAGCGTCCTCCTGTCGGAACCACATGTCGTTACGTCACGACGCAAAATTTATCGAGTTGTGGGCTGCGGTTGGCCGCGTTTGTATGAGCGACGTGAAATTAACTGCCTCGGATTCTCCACTCTCTCGGACATTAGTCGATCGCTTACTGCATCGGATCACTCGATTTTAGCACCACATTGCGAATAGTCCTCGAGGTAGGATAATTACAACGATCGTAAAATAAGCAAAGCGCGCAAATATACATATACATAATCTTGGCGTTAAAAGGTGCCGCAGCCGAGATTATAGAAAATATGCCAGCCAGCTGCAGAAACAGCTACAAAGACTTAATGGTGGGATTACAGCGTAAATTCGGCGACGAGCACAAAAGAGAACTGTACCGTATGGAGTTAAGGTGCCGTGCGCAAAAGGCTAATGAGTCACTTCAAGCCTTTGTAATGGAGGTCGAGAGATTAGTGCAGCTCACATACCCAGCAGAAAACCACCCACTGATGGATAATTTTAAAACCGAGGCGTTTGTAAATAGTATACGCAACCTTGACATCAAACTAGCGGTATGTTCTGCACAAAAGACAACCTTTGTAGAGACCGTGGGCTTCGCACTCGCCCAGAAGCCCGCTCACACGATTTCGTGGAGGAAAAAGAATGCCTTTTGGATAAATTTAAAAAGATGCTAAAGGAAGTTTTGGAAGAAACCAGACAAAAGGCCAACCTTAAATGTTTCAACTATAGAAAGGGCGGTCATTTTCCAAAGAAACTGGAAAGCGCCACGAAAAAGATCAAGATCCGTCTCACCAAAAAGGAAATAATAAATGGGCGAGTTACCAGCTATCTACACCTTAGCACTGAGGGCAGGTGCTGGCTCCTACAAACTAGGTCCCCACAAGGTCCAGTAAGAAGAAGTCGAGGCCAGCTGCAACAATATATCTCGGGTTCAGGTCCTTTTCTTGTTAGAAATACCGGAAATCCATATGTTATCGTCGTGATGGATTACTTCAACAAATGGCCGGAACTGTATGCCATACCCAATCAAGAGTCGAACACATTCCGAGATTTCTACTGGCGTATCGATCGGTGATACATGATTCAACACCTAGATCACCCTCCAAGGTGAAATATGGGAGAAGAGATAATGAGCCTATTCGGGGCGAACAGGCTTAAGTGGGTGGCAGTGTTACAAAAATCTATATGGTGTTAACAATGATCAACGAAAAAGCAAAAATATAGCAACAACATCAGTGCATAAAAAAGGGGATAAACAAAGTAAACAAACAAGCAACAACAACACTGCAAGGACAAATGTAAACAAAATACACAAACAACAATAATGAAAACAACTTGTTTACATTTATAGATATTTCGCGAAGGCAGTCATTCTCCTCCGAAATATATATATATATATATATATAATATATATATTTTATATATATCTATTATATGTACATACATATGTACACCTGGACAGAAAAATAGGTGCGATTTTTTTCTCTTAAATGTACAAAAAATTTATAAAAGTGCTTTTAAGTCCCAATACTATAAACTTTAAATTTGGCAACACTGTTTTAAGTTCAAAAAGGGGAATACCGCTATAAAAAGACAACACAAACAGAATTTTGTGTATAATTAAGTTCCTTTCCAGCGTGGTCATTGAAATAGATGTGAATTCTCTAAAGTTCTTAAATTTAGATTTTTTGAGAAAATATAAAAAGAAAAATAAGTTATAAATAGATTTAGAATATATAAAAAAAAAAATTAAAAGATAAACAATGTCAATCAATAAAAAACAAAAAGCATAATTACAAAAACAATAAAGGTAAAAGAGAAACAAACAAAAAACGAAAGACATACTGTGACAAAACTTTAAATACAACAACTATTGATAAAGGATAACGCATGTGAAATATTGCTTAAATGCAAAAAAAAGGGGAAAATAATGTTGGGTTCAAGAAAAGAAATATTGTGCGACGTTAGAAAATTTGTTGTTAAATTAAGAAACGAATCAAATAATTAAATGGTTAAAATTCGAATTGACTATTAAAAAAGATTGTAAACTTTTTCGCTTTAGAGCATGGGGGTTACTCTCTATTGCGGTGCGAAAAGAAAATTGTACGTAATCGAACAATTGGTACTCTTTATTGCGCTTTCGTATTTTCCTTACGCATCTAATTTTTTCCCCTGCGCAAATGTGGTATCACCGCACTCTGTAATACGAAAGCGCATGTCAAAATTGTTCGTTAAGAGCAAATATCTTGCGCTAACAAAATATCAAACTCACAGGAAACGAATCATGTAAGTAAGCATAAATAAATTGTAATTTGTTCATGGATTTCAGGGACACTCGATGATCTAATGAACCCATAGAGTGCATTTCTCTTATTAGCTACTGGCTATATTCACACGAGCACAATTGTGCTGGCAGCAAATGATTGTTTGTGGGCAAGAGGGGTGAAGAGAATGGTTTTTCGGTGGCGTAAAGTTTCCACCAGCTACAACCCCGCATCACCAGCACAAAACTAATACATACACATTTTTAAAAATCAGGGTTGGCAATTTTTTTTTTCAACAGAGTTGATTTAGTCGTTAGTTGCATTTGAAACAATGAACATGATCACAAAGAAAGGGGGATGGTCGCATGAAATCATTTTTTCTTTATTTTGAAATCATTAACGTCTTTGTTGTTTTTCCATTTACAGATTCCTCTTTCTTATTGCCTTTAGTAAAAGAATGATCTTTTTAAAATCAATATTTATTTAATATTGTCACTTCAACGAATATTTTCTTAATTAACCAATCTTTAAAAACGGAAGCTTATTTATACTTGACAAAAATCTGATGATTTAACGGGATTAACAATAAGAGAGTATTTGTTTATTTATAAGTAAAGATTAAAAAGAGATAATTAGTAATTAGGAAAATAGTTGATATTAAAAATAAAGAATATTACATAATGAATGATATTTAAGAAAATATTTGATAAAAATGAAAATTAAAGAAAAATGTTAAAATAAGAATAAAGTAAGTTAGTGAATTACAATTAATATATTATAATGTTAGAGTGCTATATGTATTATGTATGTTTATACATAACTCTTTGCTATACATTGTGCTGTCATTTAGAAATTCCAATAAAATATTTGTGAATGAACAAAAAGATTTTTGTAAATAATTAGTTTAAATAATCTGCACGTAATTTATAAGCAAAATAGTAAAACAAAAATAAATGAATTGAAAACAATTATTAGTCGAAAATATGTGAAATTCCGCATAGAATAATTTTAAAAATTATTCGTTTATTTGTTGTGTACACTTAAAAAGCCAAACATCAAATGAATGCAAAAACACTAATACATACAAAGCTCTGTATACGTATACATTTGTTGCCAAACGAATATTCATCCCGTGTAAATTGAAAAGAACAAAAATTGTGCGACTAAAAAATGTGCTAATGTGAATTGGCTCACTGAATAGCATTAAAATAGACTTGGTGGAAGCGCGATTGTTCGCTTCAATTCTTGTCTAGGACGTAAAGATTTTTTTATTCTTTTCTTCTTATAACTTTTGTTGTTGTTGTTTTATTTCCTTTAGGCGTGGATGAATTAGATAAATTCAACTAGACGCCACACATATGTAGTAAGAGAACGTGAAAGGCGTCAGAATTCGTTAGACAACAATATTATTGAAATGATTATGAAATTAAATGAAGTGAAATGAAAATAAATTGAAATATTTATTGTTGTTTAGTCACAATACAACAACAAATAATTTGTTTAAAATGGTTTTTTTTTACAAGTTTTGACATTTCGTTATTCTTCGCTAGTGTGAATTTTGTGGTGCCAGTGTTGCTTATTCTTCAACTAATTTTGCGAAAGCGATACAGAGTACCAAGTTGTACTCTTAACGCATTTAAATTACGCATCGAACTTGCTTTCGCATCGCAATAGAGAGTAATCCCCCAGACATTTTCAGACGCATCTCACCCACAGGCAAATGCTGGTCTGACAATTATTGCTTAGAACAATGTCATCTATTTGGGCGTCTGTACGGCGATTTGGATAAACTCATAATGAGTTGACAATCCTTGGCAGGGTGTCGTGGGAACGTAAAAGAAACCTGTATAAGAATTTTCTGTGGAATGGTTTAAGTTTTATTAAGGTCCTGATGCTTATTTAATTTAAAAGTCTAATTAAGAACTCTTACTTTGGATATTACGAACTCCGTTATCACAAATGTCCTATTATTCGAACTGACGTGAAAAACTGACATCTATTGTCCTACTACCCTTTGTACCCAACCTAACTAAAACTGTAAATGAATTGTATATAACTTAAAATATATTTTACAAAATGTATATACGTTAAACCTATAATTGTCTTTAGGTATTTTGTTATTATGATACAATTTATTATGTTGTGATATATTTATTATTTACATACATACATAATTGGCCATTACAACCCTTCAGTCAGGATTACGTCCTAGTTTCTCACACCACTTATGTTGTGTGTGTTAATGTTATACATGAGTGGCGGGACCTACAGTTTAAGGTCGACTCCGAATAACAGATTTTTGAGAAACTTTTCATGGGAATTTTTATTTACTCTCAGAGTTAATGCCAGAAATCTGCTGAGAGGAAGTCGCAGAAGAAAAACTTTTTGTATTTTTGTTGTAATGTCTGGCCAGGGGCTCGAACCCTGGCTTTACGTCTAATAAGCCAACACACTACATACTAGACTACGGCGACTTCGATATATTTATTATTTATATTTATTTATTATATTATGATATTTATCATAATTTATTTATTATATAATTTATTGCAAGTCTTAATACTTTATATTGGTATTTTGATAAAAAAAAAAAGAAATATATTCAACAAAATTAGAAAACAAATATTAACACATTCTCTGCCAAGCTGTTTATTAGAAGGTGTCATTTCTAGGTCACGTGTACCATTTTCGGTACACGATAATTACTTTTATAAATTTCTATAAATACGTTTTTCTTTTGTTTTTGAGAAAATTTATATTATTTTCATAATTATTAATATTCAAACGGCAAAATCCATCAAATAACAATAAAAAATTCAATTTATTTCACATAGAATAAGAGACATAAGGGTGATCTACAAAAGAGTACATATATTTTACTCAAGTTTGATTACACTATAATCATTTTTGACACTTTCTGCATACCATGGTTTGCAGCGGTTCCTTTTTACTGGTTTACTATTACAGTTTTGTAATACATGGTGTAATTCTAGAAGGTGGGACATGGTCATCTTCAGAAAATACATCATTATTTGTATTACATAAATATGAAGTCAGTAACTTTCTATATTTTAAAAAGTAAAATTGAACTATTGTTTTTTGTATTATATAAAATCGATGTATTTACAACTGCCGTATACAATAAAAGTTCAAAAGTGCTCCGATAACTAATTAACACGCCACATGTACCGTTATCGGTACATGACTCTAAAATTACTCTAAACATCATTACGTTACATAAAACAGTCCTACCAATAATTAAATTTTGGATATAAACATTTTGAGTTTAAAAATTCAGCTTGGCGTAGAAATGAGGTTTAGCGTGCACCGAAAACGGTACACATGGCAGGGAACGTGTTAATATGTATATTATAGGAATGAATTTTTAGATTTTGCCTCTAGCTACTTTTTAATGTAAATATCTTTTATATTTATGTAAAAACTAAGTTACAATCAAAAATGTTGAAATAAAAAACAACAATATAAAATAACAAAATATATTTACAAAAATAACAATCTTAAAAATTTTTTTTTTTTTTAAATTCAAAAATATTTATTCAAGAAAAGTATTAAAATTCACAGTTTATGTTTGCCTCTGCGTCTTACGACATTATTGAGGCGAGTTGGCTTAGTATTCTTAAAATAAATTAACAAATTTTAAATAAATAGTATCTAGAATTAAAAAGAAAGAAATAATTATAATTAAATAAAAGTAATTACAAAATTATATACTCATGTACATACTACATTAAAAGCATTTCTAAATTATTTAAGAAATAAGTTTTAATGTTGGATTTAAAAGATGAAATTACATTGAAATCTTTTAAGTTTTGTGGTAAGTTGTTATATTCCATACAACCAATAAATTCAATTCTTTGCTTGGTTTTCTCAAGTCTGCATCTCGCAATTTTTAAGTTTGAACTGCTTCTGGTAGCAAAAGTTGATTGATTACGAGTGAAAGTTATTGTGCTATGGCCAATGTTATGTAGGGATTTAAATACAAAAAGAAGTACTTGCTTTTTATATATTCCGTTTATAGGTAATATATTATTTGCAATTTCCTGGTACAATCTTAAGGTAGGGTACCTAATTGGAAGGTTGTAGACGTTCTTGAGTGCTTTATTTTGTGTTCTTTGAAGAGATTGCAGCTCTATGCTATTCTTATATGCATATATAGAAACCAAATAATTCAAATGGCTCTGAATTAATGCCTCATACATAATTAGTTTTGTTTTTTCATCAAATTTGTATTTAAATTTGTATAAGAGTCCAATTACTGGAGATATTTTTGATTTAATGTCTTTAATATGCAAGCTCCACGACAAATTGCTTTGCAAAGTCACGCCTAAATATTTTACTGCGTTTGTTTCAAAAATTTCCTCTCCATCTACAAAAACACTAAACTTTGGTGCATTAGTGTTTATGTATGGTTTAAATCTTATAACTTTGGTTTTTGATGAATTAAGAATTAATTTGTTTAACCTCATATATTCAGAAATTAGGGCAGCATCTTTTTCCATATACACTTTTAAAACGGCTTCATGTTTGTATGGGTAAAATAGTGATATGTCATCGGCATACATATACAGTTTTCCGAAGAGCTCAAGGTTATTGATGTCATTAATATAAATTGTAAATAAAAGTGGGCCCAATACACTGCCTTGTGGTACACCATGTTCCACATTTCCAAGACTACTCTTGCTATTGTTTAATACAACATATTGCTTTCTATTATTCAAATAACTTTTAAACAGGTTTAGTTCGACTCCTCTAATACCATAGAATTGAAGTTTTTCTAACATTATATCATGATCTACAAGATCAAAGGCTTTTGAAAGATCATAGAAAACACCAGCATTATATCCTTCGTCCAGTCCTCGACATATAAAATTTACTACATTAATTACAGCATCTTCAGTACCGCTACCCTTTCTAAACCCAAACTGGCAATCATACAGTAAATTATTATTTTCTAGATATGTTGTGAATTGTTGATGAATTAGTTTCTCAAAAATTTTATCCATTATAGGCAATAGAGCAATAGGTCTATACATATCTACTTTATGTGCATTAACAGCTTTTGGTATTGGAACAATTTTCGATATTTTTAAAATGTTTGGATATTGCGCTGTTAAAATAACATTATTGAATATGTGTAATAATAATGGTGTGATTTCATTATTTAAATTTATGAAAATTCTTGGCGACAAGTTATCATGTCCAGGGGACTTATTATTTGTAAGGTTATTAATAATTTCAGATATTTCTTCATTTGTTGTGCTTCTGAAATTAAGTCTTATTACAGTTCCTTAGAGTTCGTAGTCCATTACATGAATCGGCGGGAGAATAATCAATTTGTTCTTTCATGGTTTTGGGAATTTGTAAAAAGTATTTGTTTAAGAGCTCACATTTTATCGCATCCTCCATTATTAGTTCGCCATTTGAATTTTTCAAATTTACTTTGGTTTTAACACTCCTTCCCAGACTTTCATTTAAAAATCTCCAACACTTTTTAGGATCTTGCTGAATGCTGTGTAAGTTATCATGATAATATCTGTTCATTGATTCCTTATAGGCAACTTTAGTAACTTTACTTATTCTTTTTAGGCTGTTTAGTACATTTGCATCATTTGGATTTCTTCTTCTCTGTTTTAGGATTCTTCTCTTAAGAATAAATAAGTTGCGCAAGTTTTCATTAATCCATGGTGCTATTTGTTCTTTTAATAATTTTTTTCTTGTTAGTTCAGACGTAGAGTTTTTATTTGCATCTGACAGGTATTTTATCAAACTAGACGCATCAATTGATGAATTTCCACTCAAGAAATTCGAACTATAATTTAAAAAACATTCCTTAAGTTTGTTATAGTCACATTTCTTTTGTACAAATTCAGTATAGTCACAATTTTGTATTTTCTTCTTAACTTTACAAGAGATCATATTGTGATCAGAAAATTCACATTCAATAGCATCTATAAATATGGAATGTGAGAGATTTGTGAAAGCGTTGTCTATAGATGTGGCAGATATTGGACGTGTAATTAAAGTATGACAATTTTTGAAGTCATAACTTTCAAGCAAATTCAGCAAAGTATTCGACACCTCATTCAAAAAGTCAATATTTGAATCCCCAACAAAAATGCAGTAGTTTCTACCATATAACTCCATTAAGTTTTCTACAATATTGTAAAAATCATTAACATTGCATTTTGGGGATCGATAAAATGATACAATTTTCAGTGGTTTTCCATTAATTTTAAAGTTCTCCAGAGTTAAGACAATCAGGTCACAAAAGCTTTTGTTTTCACATACTTGTACAGTATATTGTAAGTTATTTTTAACATATACAGATGTTCCTCCGAAACCATCCGCCCTACAACAGTGAATAGAATTATATCCAGGTATATTGTAAATTGATGATAGCGTTGAATGAAACCATGTTTCCTGAATTGCAATTATATTTGGTAATTGTGGAAAATTTGAAATTAATGTTTTAAATCGATTAAATTTTTCAATTAACGAAATGCTTCTAACGTTTACAGATATAATATTCGACGAAATTTTCAAATTCAGAAAAATATTGATTATGTATCATTTAAATTGAAATAGGGGTTTATTAAAACAAAGTACAAAAAGCAAAAACAAATAATATATATATATAAATTATAGTTTATAAAAATCTCTAATAATAAGATTAATGAGATCAAAAATAAAAGTAAAATATTCTTAAGAGGGAGATACATAGGACGCGTCATCTTCACCATCATCACTAGAATCAACCTTCTCGACTTCTTTAGCTTGTACCATGGACCTTCTCTTCCAGTGCTTGTTTGTTGATGCAACTAGGAGCATTTGGTCTACATCATCTTCACATCTTATGAGTTGCTGTTTAGTTGAATCATTCTTCTTAACAAAAACATTTCCATTCCTCACGTAAACGTATTGATATCCTATGCTTCTTAGGGCCGTTTTTTGAATGCAAGTTTAAACTCAAGATTAAGTTAATCTCCAGTTAAACTCCGTTTTCAGTTTTTGAATTCACTTAATCTCGAGTTTAAACTTACGGTTAAGTAGTTAACCAACGTTGCTGGTTTAAACTCGAGATTAACTATGACAAGTAGTTGACAAATTTTTTTTTTTTTAAAAGCTTTTAAGTGAGGGGAAGCCGAATAAGATAAATATTTAAGTGACTATGAACTATATAAAACACAAATTGACAATAGGCAGTCTTAATTTATTTATTATTTTAAGAAAATAATTTTTTTACATAAAGATCAATAGTATTCAGCTTTTGTTTGTTTGTTTTTGTTATATACAAAAGCTAATTGTTGTGAAATAATTTGCAAAAAGTAGTAAAAACAACAATATAAACGAAGAAAATGTTGCCATTTTTGCTTATAAGTACGGCAGCTCTACAAAGTTAATCTCCAGTTAAATTCGCATTGAAAAAATGAAAACTGAGTTAACTGGAGATTAACTTTAACTGGAGATTAACTTAATCTCGAGTTTAAACTTGCATTCAAAAAACGGCCCTTAGTGTCTTCGCATGATACCAAAGATTATAAGTCTCCTTACTGAGGAAATCATGTACATATACCTTATTAGTCTTTTCGTTGTCTTTCAACTTCAAGATTTTGAAGACATAAGTCTATCCTTATGAATTCTAGAAGAAAATTTGACAATTTTCTTACTATTTTCAGTTCTGTTATTGTAGCTCCTCATAAAATATGCGTCTTCTACAGCACTCGGCTCAAGTTCAACTCCAACCTCCCTTGACAGATCCATGATCGCATCAATAGCCTTATCTCCTTCTTTTACTTTGACTCCTCTGATGACACAATCGTTCTTTACACTATTATTATTTAATACCTTGACGGATAATTTTAAGTTTTGAATTTCAGCTTTAAGTTTCTTATTTTCTTTTTCAATTTCAGTTATTTTCTTTTTGTTCTCTACTACGTCTTTAAAAATCTCATCAAATTTGGCTGCCATGAAATTAATCGAATCAGTCAGCTGATCGAGTTTTTCAAGTTTCTCTGGTTTCTTCAATTCCGTTCTTATTGTGTTCAATTCCTTTCTTACTTCTCCTTCATTTTCGTTACAAAAATAACAGACGAATAATTCTGCTTCATTATTTACTAACAACTCAAAAGCTTTTCTGCTTAAACCACAACATTTTGAGTGAAAGCTTTTCAGACATTTATCGCATTGTATAAAATCATCAGATTTTTCTTTAATCACCTGTTCACATTTAGCACAAATTACAATGTTTTTATTTGTTTGGCTACGACGAGTTTTGGGCATTTTGATATTTAATTATATTACAAATATTCTATTTTGAATGTTCTTTCCTTCGAAATAATTTTTTTTTCACGATATACCGAAAATTTAATAATTAATTATCACCGATTTAATCACTGCCGAAAAGTACGTCGAATTAAATTGACCGAAATTATAATGCATCTTGCATATGTTATATTTCTCAAGGATTTTATGTAATCCACTTAAAATTGTAAAAAAATATTCCACAAAGCAAAAACATGTGGCGCTGAATATATTATTAGCACATATTTTAATTTTCCTTATTTTATACTTGTTAATATTACGCTCTCGCTGCCAAGCCTAAACTGCGTGAGGTTATTACTTAAGTGAAAATATATGTTATGGACTACAATATTTCAACTGACAGTAATTTTGAATCAGAAGAATGGTGTCCTGGGAATCTAGTTCACAATATGTTAGACTTTTAGCATAACTGTTGTGGGATCGATTCCCATGAGAGGCTCTAGTCTATTACACCGAGCCTAAGCTATTTAGCTCGTTATAAATATAATATAATTTGTTATTGTATTCTAACTTATAAATAAATGAATTAAAAGAATAGTATATGTTAAATGATAGTAAGATATAAACCGAATTAGGCAATATTCATTGTATTGTTTCAAAAAAGACACGAGTAATAAATATTACAAGTGAACCAGAAGAATTATAAAATAGGATAACTTTCCTTTTACCTCTATAATAAAATTTACAGTGTCATTTCGGCTTTAAAAAATCTGAGAAGCCAAAGGAATGTGTGAATATCGTCCGATATCGGTGCCACACAAAGATACATATACATAGTTGGTCATTACAACCCTTCAGTCAGGATGACGACCTAGTTTCTCACACCACTTATCTTGTGTGTTAATTTTATACACAGATTTTTGAGAAACTTTTTATGGCAATTTTATTTACTCTCAGAGTTTTTGCCAGAAATCTGTTGAGAGGAAATCGCCGAAGAAATACTTTTTGTATTTTGGCCTAGGGTTCGAACCCTGGCTTTACGTCTAATAAGCCAACACACTACCTACTAGACTACGGCGACTTTAAACACACTTCAGCCACACAAAGATAGGTTTTCGATAAAACAGTGAAACGAACTCCAACAAAGCACTTTAAGGGTTTGTTAAACATAATTAAAAATGCCATTAGAAGGGTTATGAGCCACTTCATGCAATACCTACGACTATCTTCACTACCTTTCGAAGTACTAAGGAATAATAAACCCAAACTTGACAACAAACTCCAGAGATGGAGAAAATATGTTCGAAATGATTTTCGAGATTATAGAATATAATTTAAATAATCTATCTTAGAAGCCCGGATTAAGCCGGAGGGGATACTCTTAACAACGAACATTATAAGAAAGTCAGGCTTGACCACCTCAGCGATACATGCCAACAGTGCGTTATTTCTACACAGCGACAGATTTACGTACTTCTATCTTGGGACCTTTTGCAGTCGCCACTCATCTGCATAACTCGTAATAATTAGAAGAGGTGATGCTTTGTGACATTCTTGGGTTCTCAAAAGTAAAGTTATACTTGTAATACTTTAGAAATACATTTGGTTACAACTCATATGTGAATAATAGAATTTTTAAGAAAACTGTATCATAAAATTAAGAATACGCAATAGGAATTTTAACAACATTTTAATGGATAAATATTCCATACGTTAAAACTTATTGACAATTAATTTTAGTTTATTTTTCTAAAGATTTTAATATAAATTCTATTGGCACATATTTGTCTGTGTAATTCCTCTACTTCCTTATTCTCCCTTTCCTACTTCCTCTCCTTTCTCCCTATCTTCCCTATTATCCTCTCCCCTTCAGGACGTTGTACAATGGGTCAACTGGACCTCCGGGTACTGTACTTGTCTCAATTGGCAAGTACACGCCCTCTAACCTAAACCTATTGGCACATAAAAGTATGGTAAGACAATTTGTATATTTGTTATATACAGCTACATATGTTTCAGATGTATGCAAAATTGTGACATAGTACAGCTGAATAAATAAATAAGATTAGAAATGAAATGAAAGAATGTGTAATACTATAAGATTCACATAAAATATTTTGAATTTCTAGTAGGCAATATTTAACCTCAATAACACTATGGAGTGATAAACATGTTCACGAATTTTTACAAAATAAAATCAGAATACTATTACTTTCTATAAAAATTACTTGATTATCTGGACATTTAGCTGTTCGCATAAGTTCCATTTTAGCTTCTTCCATCCGTTCAACGTCTACCGAGTCTACCACAAATAGTATGCCATCCGTGCACCTATAGTTTAAATTGATGATCTGTTAAACAATAAATAATATTTATAGCTAATTGCTTACCGTGTATAACTTCTCCATAGCGGTCGAAGTTTTTCCTGTCCACCTACGTCCCAAACCAGAAATTGAACTCCTTTAGCTTTCCCAACCATGCCTTGGACTTTTTCGCAATTAAAACCGATAGTGGGGACAGTATTTAAATATTGGTTGAACTTAAGTCTATATAATGCGGTCGTTTTTCCCGCTGAATCTAGGCCTAGCATAACAACATGCAATGTACCCTATAACGAAAGCGTATAAGTAAATTTTAAGTTATTAAAAATAAAATTTGTCTTAATTGTTTTCACTATCCAAGAGGTTTTTTACCTGGGATGGTAAGGCATCCAGGAAATGTCCATTCTTACCCATCGTTGTACCCATTTTATGAAACTAAGATATACAAATGTAAATGATCCACCATATATTACTTGTGTATATTTCAGCTTTCAATCCATATTGACGCTAATATTTTAGTAAACAATAAAACATTTATTACTTCTCCTTCTTTGTTTCAAAAATATTTACATACTTATTTTCTGTATTCGGAATCTGAGTAATAACTGTCTCATTTAAAGATAACATTCACACATACATATAGTACGTATGCACACATAAATTTTGATTTATTTTATTGATATACCCTCAGCCTTACAAACATTTTAATTTTATGCATTAAAATTTACATTTATTAAAACTAAATTTTAAATATTGCAATGAATTGTGTGAAATAAATTAGAAATGGAAATTTAGATACTTCTAAATATAGAGATGGTAAATTTCCGACAATTTATAGATATCACAGGCACACAGATACGAAAGCTTTGACAGATGAAAAACCTTCATAACATAAAAGCATAGGTAAATTTAGAGGGAGAAAAAAAATGTTATAATGGTTTGCGAATCAAATGTGTTAGAAGCAACAGATATACAGAGTGAAAACTGGCGAATAAAGCAAAAAAATTAAATGTAAATAAACATTTATTTTGTGTTAAAAAAGGGAAAATTTGGAATATTTTTTAATTTCTTCAATGAAAAGTTTAAAAATTCTTAAATATTTAAATATTAATCGAAATGTGTGTGATTTTCGGTCACAATGAATATAGTTTCTTGTGCAAGAGGTAATTAAGAAGCTAAATATTACAAGATCAAAATAGGACGTATTGCTCATAAAAAATGTTTCTTGCTGAAAGTTGCCAATATTTTTTAATTTCTTGAAAGAAAAAGTAAAAATTGTTATTGTTATTAGTTGTTTTTATTATTTATTAATAGTTTTAGACAAAAATTACATTTTTTATTAACTAAAAAACCCACCCCGAAAACTAAACAAAACATAAATAAACAAAACAGAGTTACAATCAGAGAAGGACAGAAATACTTTTTGGTAATATTTGCTGTCTCTTTCAAGTTTGGCCTATGCGCTGTCAAATCGCGTTTCGCTACTGGTTATATACTGTGATAGATATTAAGGGAAAATAAATGCTGCTTATAGAGTTACCATATTGTAGAAGTTAAATAAGTATTCCCCACATTAAAAAAATACCATAACGTCCAAACCAATAAGTAACCGATTTAAAATTTTAAGTCTCATTTTTACTATCGTTGTCGTAAAATTTTCCTTTACCTTAAGAAATCGACATTGTGGCACGTATTGTTCTCCTATTTAATGATGCTAAAAACAGTTATAATTTCTATTTAATAAATTCAAATTTTACGGAGTACAAACTTGAATAAGTGACAATATATTTTAACAAGATATATTTAGACCGGTCCTAGTGTTTCCACTAGCATCCGAGGACTACCAGTAATTGAATTTCGTACATATTTTGTGTTTTGTAATAGAGTTGACGTAATAAATTGGTGAAAGCCCAGCAAAGAGGATGTTCATCATAATTTGAAAACAAATCAATGGAGAAGAACTTATTTGAAAACACTCTTCTTGTGTTCTTTTGAAGGTCTTAACAGCTCAAAATATTGTATATGTAAATTCATTGAATTCTACAAATTCTTTTAAAAACAATTTGATTTTCCATTTTTTCCAAAACTGTTTTTATTTCATAATTATTTCAGCACAACAGCTGGTCAAAACAAAAAACTTGTCGTATATTACGCACTGTGTGTAACTTGCAATAAAAAACGCATGTAATGCAAGAACGCATTAAACGTATTGTATGGACTTTTAGCTTATCACTTTAGTTGCTTGTACAACATAAGAATTGTGGTACCCAATTATAAAGTTATACAACCAGTCGCAATGAGTAGGGGCCAAATAAGATGAATAGAAAATATTTGATAGAAAATCATATTTGCAAACACCAAAAAACCTTTTAAAATAAATTAAAATTTCTTTCTTTAAATAATAAAAAAGAATAAGTGTAAACTTATTTACAAAGAAAGAGGCAAGAAAATCACATTTATTTTTTATTTTAAAATTCATGCTTTTTCCTACTTTGGGTATTAGGTCCTTTAATCTCGAAATTAGGAATCGTATGGTTGCATCAAGACACATTATTTCCTGTTTTCTGACCTCGAGGACATTGGCAATAGAAAATTCGTTTATCTCATAACTATCTACTGCAGTGCCGTCTATTGCATCAACAATATCGCTTTGAGGAAATAGCTGTTGATCAAAATTTTTTTGGTTACTGTGAGTCATTTTGGGAAGAAACTACTTCGTCAAAAACTTCTCCCCTTTTTAAATGTTCTCTACAGTCTTTATCTGTAAATTTATAATAATTTAATAAAATTAATCATCTGACATTATCTTGTAGAACAAAGAACATTTAACTTTTTTATTGTAAATTTTCATTTTCACTCTTTATTTATTGTTTTTTAATTCTCAATCAGCTGTTTTCATTAAAAACAACAATATTAATTATTAATTTTCAATTTCATCGCTCTCGGTGATGTGAACATATTTTCGTACAGCCTCCTACATTCCTTAGAGATTTTCCTTTTTTCTGATTGGAAAATTGTTCCTTAAAGTACAGATACAGTCTGCCGAAATATTGATTAATAAAGAATGGCACTATTTATTTTATTCGAAATTCCTTATGGCTTACACTAGTTTATAGTTTTCTTTCCTTCGAAACCCAAATTGATTGCCCGGATTTTAGCTTTACAATTACTTGTTGGCGTTTAAGACGGGTATTCAATCAGACATCAGTAGTTTTTGACATTGTTGGTAATCAACTGAGGAGCCTTTCGTATTATGTTTGCCCGGTAATGCCACCCCAATTCGATCCTTTCTGGCTGCTTGGAATGACTAGTGTCTTTCAGCGGAAATTTTCATGTTGTATTGTTAAATCTGATAGGCTAGTCGCAACTTGATTTTGTCTAGTTCTGGGTATATTAGTTACTGATCATGACCTACTCTTCGTTTTTTTCTGTCAGAATATTCTTCCAATTTTAAAAGTATTGATCGATTGATCTGATTAAAAAATCGACTTATTTGTCATTTAATTAATTAATTTTTATTTTTGACTGTTTTTTATTTTTGACAAATTATTGCTATTTTTCATGTAATTATATTTAGTACAATCACAAATGTATCTTGTAAACCTCTGTAGTGTAAAGCTTCTTACTGTTAATTTATCTTGTTGCGCAGGTCGCTTATAAAAAAGTAAATAAATACATTAGATAGTGGTCAATGTTGGACCGATGATTAGATGATCTCAGCCAACGTTTCTCAATTCATGCGTGTCATCCTCGTAATCAATTCATCCAACACTGGTGTTATTGACTGTCTCCAGTTGAAAGTTCTCTCGTTGGAGAACGTTTATAAAGAATAGTAAGAATATAAGGTTAATTGTTATATATTTCAGTAGAAACAGTATTAATATTAATTGAAATAAACATATTAATATTAACTATTATAAATATATTTTAATAACAATACTAATATCAGTAATAATAATACTATTGATTGACACGTTGGGGTTTGCACAATAAGTCAATAAATAAATTTGTCGTTTTTTCACACATTTCGATTTTTCAGCCAACTGCTTGTCCAACTTTATTTATAAGTTTTTCTTGTGGCATTAACATTCAAAATCAGTTTGGGAGTTTTTGCATTAATGGTCTAATATTTCTGTCTTTATGAAGATTGTTTTTAGCCTTCCATAATTCCGACACATTTTAAATTTTTTTATTTATCGGCTTTAACTAATTTTTTGTTTGAAAAAATGGCGAATGAAATAAAAATCACCCTCTCACGTACCAATTTGGTTGTTCAAATTGATTGTCGGTTGCAAATACAAAAATTTTTATTTGATTTGCCCAACCATTTGTCAACCACTTTGAATTGTAAAACAAATCACGTGTAGGGGCCGCATTATATCAGGTTAAAGTTAGTAATTACTTTGCCCAAATCTGATCTGGCATCTCTTTTTTAGAAGTGTGAATGCCGCCATGTTGCCGTGAGTATTTTCCTTTTTTGTTTTGCGCTTTTCGCAAGTTTTGTTTTGTTAAGTGAAAACAACGAAAAAAGTATAAAAACATATTTTTTAATAGTAGATTGTTGTAAATACAGCATAAGTTTTAATATATTTTTTCTATTAATCAAAAAATGGTTTAAGAACATTAAAGTTTTTACAGTTTTAAAATATATAACTAATATGAAACGTAAATACGACATAATGAAATCAAATAACAAATAAGACGTACAAAAATACAAAAGCATCCCTGATAAAACACTTGAAATATTATAAATAAAAAGAAATAAATACTATTTTTATGAATAAGAATAAATTATATTGTATATTACTATCTCAAGTTTGTTACAAATATAGATTAATGAAAAAATAGGAACATAAACAACGAAAGCAACGCCAACTATGTGTCGCTGCATAATGAAAGTGAAGGTAAATAGTATATGTATATTGAGCTGTGCGTTTAAGAATGATGTTTTACAATTACAATGTAGATTTAATAGGTAGGCCTAAAGATGTGTACCGATTTCCTTAGCTATATTCTGTAAAACATTCATAACAATGAAAACAGCAAAGTAAACAATGATCGATTCATAATTTTTTTCCATTTATGTTGATGGTTATTGAATCCTTTTCCAAAAATATACACTGTCTAACAAAATAAACTGCGGTTTGCAATATTTTTTGTTTTTTGGTTAAAGCATATGTTTATTGCTTTCAAATGTTCATAAATTATAGTTTCATTTTTAATTCGGTTAATATTTTATCTAAAAAGTATCTTATCATTGCATTCTTTCTTTATATTTTCTATTTATAATAGAAACTATATGGCACATAAGGAATTTCAAGTGACAAAATAAAGTAACACTTCACTAGAAAATATTATATATAATTAAATAACTTCAAAATTTAGTACGAAGTTGCCCCTCCTTTGTTATTTATGACATCTCTTAATCTTTTCGGCATACTTAGCGTAAGGTTCTTCAAAGTACTTGTAGGAATTGCCCTCCATTCACTTTGCAGTTTTTCCCAAAATGTTTGAATATTTTTTCTGGACTCCATCGGGTTTTTGTCATCTGAGGTAGCCCAAAGATGCTCTATGGGGTTTAAATCTGGGCTTTGAGCAGGCCATTCAAATTTTTCAACACTATTTTCTTGGAGGGCAATTCCTACAAGTACTTTGAAGAACCTTACGCTAAGTATGCCGAAAAGATTAAGAGATGTCATAAATAACAAAGGAGGGGCAACTTCGTACTAAATTTTGAAGTTATTTAATTATATATAATATTTTCTAGTGAAGTGTTACTTTATTTTGTCACTTGGAATTCCTTATGTGCCATATAGTTTCTATTATAAATAGAAAATATAAAGAAAGAATCCAATGATAACATACTTTTTAGATAAAATAATAACCGAATTAAAAATGAACCTATAATTTATGAACATTTGAAAGCAATAAGCATATGCTTTAACCAAAAAACAAAAAATATTTCAAACCGCAGTTTATTTTGTCCGACAGTATATATGTATATATATTTAAATTTTGGTAAATAGCTTAAATATATCCTTACAAAACAGTTTTACCATGAAGTAAATGCATTAAAATTATCTGTGTTAATTATTGTTTGATTAATGAGAATTAACTTTATCAGGGCTTAGTTTAAAAAAATAATAGTTGTATGTACATTATAATTTAGAAAATAATATCTAAAAATAGTTAATGTACTTAACATAATTAAAAGAATCATTCCAAAAGAAGTTTTGCTTACAAATTAAGAAGAAATGCATTAACATACTTCAGTATATACATACATTTAATACATTTTGTATGTAGATAGCAAAAAGTATAAAGAATTTAAATATTACAAATTATTTACAATATTTGTACTCCCCCTTGGACCTAAGTATGCAGGTATAGGACGAAGGTTTATCCTTATGGCAGTTAGTGTACCGTAATCTAAATATTAGTTTGTAAGAATCTAAAATTCTATCACTGAAAACAATAGTAGAATATCATCGAAAAATGTTCTACCCGTGAAACTTTACCTATTCGTCATAATGGACAACAAGCCATCTTCTGACTAAGGCACGCACTCTATTAAAAACGGTTTTCCTCGACACAAAAGTTATTTTTTGTTTTAAATCATTTTATATTTATTTAAAGACTGTCGGTCTAAAACTTTTAATTACATCAATAATTGTATACAGGCAACGTGTATAACGTAAATGGAGTTTCATACTATTCCACTACAATTTCCTTTACAAGGAAATGAACACCGATCACCAACATGCGTGCTGAACCCCAACTGAGTGAGAACAGTGGAATGCCAGCCATGTGATACCTAATAATAATAATTAATAGTCGGTCTCTCACAGTGTAAAGTCTTGAGATCTCATTTAGATATTCCCTAATCAAATCATGATAAAAACATTTTTGTCTTCTTCGTGTCGTGTTTACATTCCTTTAAATTACAGGTATTTCAACTTGGAGGATAATAAATTACCAAACAGCTTGAAACTAATCCCCCTTTCCATTCTATCATTTTATAAGTCATCCTTAAACTCTAGTCGTCGATTAACTCATAATAATCCTTAAACAACCGATATTGTCAAGCCACGTTTGGGACTGATGAATGAAGCCTTGGGAGAAGTAAATTCATAATCTTTTATATAAACAGTAAGAGACCAGAAGTTAACTTGTGAATCAGTGTTTAATAAGTCAACTGAAATCTTTCGCCAGGACTTAGTATTTAAAATGTTTAGCGCAGTCCAAATACCTGCAAAGAGGGTGCAGTCCATAAAGAGCGCTATAGCCCAAGTGTTAGGTTGAATGTGCGAGTTCTGCAATATAAATAGATCCTAAAATGATTTCCGCATTGAATTGGATGGATAAATTTTCTGTCCAAATCAATTTGTATATATTTTGGTGAAAACCGCACGGAAAGGCATCTTCTGAGAAGGTTCTGACTAACTTAATTGAGTGAATTCCATGCAAATGTGCTGCAGTTTTGAAAAATAAGAGATACACAACTAAATATTAAATATGGTGAAATTCCTATTAATTTAATTGAATATGTGCTTTATTTTTGACGCACAAGAAAAGCGAATAATGTTATTTTTTACAAATACTTTTGTTTTAAATGAAGAATATTGTTAGTTTTTTTCATAGTGTATAGCCTTAATAAATCATCAACAAAAACTTAAAACCATTCGATTTTAAAATCTTATTAAACTATATTCTAGCAAACAGCCCCGTGTTTTAGTTTTGTCTGATACTGTATATATGTATGTATATAAACTATATACATATGTATGTGTGTACATATATATAAACCAATTCAATTCAAGTTTATTTAATAGTATTTCTTATTTCTTATTCTTATAGTAATTTCTTAACAAAATTTTACAAATATTGAATATTATATATATTATAAATGTCGCCGTGATCTAGTAGGTAGTGTGTTGGCTTATTAGACGAAAAGCCAGGCTCGAACCCAGGCCAGACATCAAAATAAAATACAAAAAGTATTTCTTCGGCGACTTCCTCTCAGCAGATTTCTGGCAAAAACTCTGAGAGTACATAAAATTGCCATGAAAAGTTTCTCAAAAATCTGTCGTTCGGAGTCGACTTTAAACTGTAGGTCCCGCCACTGATGTATAAAATTAACACACAACATAAGTGGTGTGAGAAACTAGGTCGTAATTCTGACTGAAGGGTTGTAATGACCAATTATGTATGTATATATTATAACTATGAGTTTAACTACTAGTATTTTTAACAAAGTTTACATCATTTTTCCTAAAAATATTGATATTTCTCTCATTCTTTAAATAGTTTGGCATTTTATTGTACATATTCAGTCCCTTATAGTACAATGATTTCTGCTTTGTACTTGTATCCGCTCGCTGTAGCCTAAAATCGTTCGCATTTCTCAGTATGTACGGTTGCGCTTCTCCAACACATTTTAATTGTTCAGTTAGGTACTCTGGTGCTTCTCCAATTTTCATTTTTTGAATAAAATTCAGCGTGTTCAATTCTAATCTTTTACGCACATTAAGCCATCTCAGTGCATCTAACGTCAAAGTAGTTGGTGTAAATCTGTTCAGTTGTAATATAGAACGCATCGCCTTATTCTGTAACTTCTGGAGTCTTGTTAATTGTTGCTCAGTACAGCATATATATATATATATATAATATTGTTGATCCATATTCAAAATGTGGCTTCAGCATTGTATTATATATGTTAATCGATGTTAACATTGAGACCTTATTTCTCAGGCGTTTAAAGAAACCTATCTTTTTCCCTATTTTCCTGCATACACTGGTAGCCAAAACTAAAGCAACTGACATTACACTATGATATTTTGGCAAATATGTTCCGCTAAAAAGGTTAAAACTGGATGTTTTTTGGTTTTTGTGTTTACATTTTATTCAGATTAAACGTAAATGCAAAAAAAAATATAATCAATTTACTTAAAATATTTCTTTTCTTTCAAAATAACGAAATAACCATAAAATTCTAGTGGTCAAAACTAAAGCAACTTTCATATTTTTATAATAAAACTTAAAAATTAAATAATAGCCAATAGCGTAACCCTTATTTTTAATGATGGCAGCACATCTACGGGGCATTGAATCAATTAGTCTCTCAATTTGATCTTTAGAAATGCTCTTCCATGCGTTCTGGATACGATTAAAAATGGTGTGTTTATTTGTCCCTAAGTCCCTTTTTATATTGTGGTTAACGATGCTCCAAAGGTTTTTAATAGGGTTAAGGTCTAGCGATTGCGCTGGCCACCCGAGAACACTTGCTTTTGACTGACTCAACCATTCCTTAACAAAATTTGAAGCATGTTTTGGGTCATTGTCATGTTGGAAAACCCAAACCAGTGGCATGTTTTCTTCTGCGTATGTCAGCATTACGTTTTCCAACAGATTTTTATAATCAAATTGATCTATTTTCTCAGTAATTTGGTAAATTGGTCCAACTCTACAGCTGCAGAAGCAGATTTAAATGTTCGGAAACCATCAAAGAAACCATTTATTTCACAGAAAAATCGAAGAGCCAGGTTAGCTTTTGCAAAGGCCCATATTGGTTACAGTCCTGCTCAGTGGAGAAACATATTGTTCTCTAATGAATCCAAATTCAACATAAAAGGTTCAGACATGAAGAACTTCACCGTAAGAAGACCAAAAAATGAACGCCTTAAACCTTGTAAAGGAACGGTAAAACATGGTGGAGGCTCAATAATGGTGTGGGGCTGTTCTTCATACGATGGATTTGGACCAATTTACCAAATTACTGTAAAGTAAACATAAAAACCAAAAAACATCCAGTTTTAACTTTTTTAGCGGAACATACATGCCAAAATATCAAAGTGTAATGTCAGTTGCTTTAGTTTTGGCCAGCAGTGTATATACTCTAAATGTTCCTTTAGTTTCAATTCCCTATCAATTATGAAACCTAGATACTTAATACTGTCGACCTTTTCAATTTCCACATTATTTATTTCAAATGACCTATTAGTGTGCATATTAATTTCTATCAACTTTGTTTTATTCTCATTCAATTTCAATTTGTTTATCTTCAACCATTTATTCACATTATCCATATCCTTTCCAATCCTTTCATAACATTCCTCACACGTTGTACACTCAGTAAAAATGAGAGTATCATCCGCATATAAAACTATCTCATTCCTATAAATTTCCATCTATTTATCACATAGTTAATTGCCGTCTCGCACGAATATCTCTTTCTAAAGCCTGACTGATATTTCGATAGTAGGTCACGTCCCTCAAAATATTCCTCCAATTGGTTCTTAACTATCTTCTCAATAATCTTCTCACATGTTCTCAGGGTATTTATCGGGCGATATTCCTCCCATTTAATAGTATTTCTAATTTTCTCTACAGGCGTAACCATCGATTCCTTCCAGTCCTCTGGGAATATTCCAGTTTCAAGCGGTCTATTTATAATTCTGAGCAAAATATTACCAACTGTGTTCCAATTGTCCAATAAAATGCCAGATGATATTCTCCTGTAGTCCTCATATTCCTACATATATTCTCCAATTCGATTAAAGATACTGCACGAAATTTAAATCTATAGCTTGAAGTCCGTACATTATTACCATAATTTACATTCTCAATTGAAAAACGTATATTCCTAATGATATTAATGAAATATTCATTGAACTTCTCGGCAATCTCCATAGTCCCTATATATTCTATGCCCTCAAATATCACATTCTTTATCACATTCCCTGGCTTTCCTAATTTCTTCTAAATTCTTAATCTTATTCCACATATCCTTCTGATCCCTTGCCGTGTTAATCCTGCTATTTATATACCGGTTTTTCGAATTTACCACTCTAACCTTATATAAGTTCCTCGCTGCCTTATAGTCGCGCCATGCACCATCGCTGTTCTCCATAATGGCCGTTGCGTATTTCATAATTTTATCCTTTCCTAAGGCCCAGAGTTCGCTATTAAACCATTCATTCCCCTTCTCTCTGCTCATCCTCGATCTAACAGTAAAATATTCCACCGTATTATCCAAACACTCATCAAATTTGCCTCAAATTCCAACATCGATCCGAGTTTGCCTCCAAATCTATCCTTGTCATATCTGAAAACGTAACATTCCCTATTCTCCTGCGCGTGACATTCATTTCCTACATCCACTAATATATCAATTGACTCATGATCTGCTATCTTATTATCCACATTAGTCCTCGCCTTAATATTCCCCGTATTGGTAATAATCTATCAACGTTTCAGAGCTCTGTGTAATCCTAGTAAATTCATTCATTATCTGTTTCAGGTCATTATCATTAAGTATGCTGACTAATCTAGTTCTATAATAGTCCCTATACCAGTCAATATTGAAGTCCCCTGCTATTACAATCCCATAATTCCCTTCACATACTACATCCACAAACTCATTTAACGCCTCATAAAATTCCGCCTTACGGCCATTCGGCGATCTGTATACTGCTATTATAATTATCGAAATTTTCCCAAACCTGGCCATAAATGCACCTTTCCAAAATTCATGTTCCCTTATAGACTCCCGAACTTTACTTATCCTCCAATGTTTCCTAAAATATAATATTAGCCGCCCCCCTGTTCTAGACAAACCCGATAGTATATAGTAGTGGTCATAATACACTATTTCTATTTCCTTATCACTTACTGCCTCGGTTTGGTGAGTTTCCGATAGAACTACAAAATCCGGTCTCACTGTATTCATCACTATCTCCAACTGATTAAAATTATTCAACAATCCCTGAATATTAGGGTATATACCCCTTATGCAGCCTGGTTGCTAAACAGCCAATCCTATTCTCTTCTTCAAATTAAGTCTATTCAGATATACCGGACAATTCCTATTATTCGTATTATGATTCTCATCTAGATCTAAATTCAATCTCCTATTCACATTATGCAATTAAAGCACCTATCCATCATTTCCTTGTCACAATCCCTACTCTTATGGTTTCCGTGACATTTAAAACATACCTCTTCATTTCTACACTCTGCTGCCCTGTGGTTGTACAGGTTTCATGTTTATCTGAGTAGCCGCATTCCCTGCATTGTTCGACATTTTTGTACCACTTTTTGGTGTGACCTAAACGTTGGCAATTAACACATCGCATTAGATTTGGTATATATTCCTCTACTTGAACTCTCTCCCAGCCAAGTTTCAGGATCTCCGGTCGATAGATAAGGTCGAATGTAATGATTGCTGCTCCTGTAGCAAAAATTTTGTCATTATCACGCCGCATGATTTTACGCACATCGACAACTTTTTGGTCCTTAAGAGATGCTAAAAGCTCTTCTTCCGAAATTTGAATTATCTTCTTAGAAAAAAATCGTCCCTGTACCGTGTTAAGGTAGTGAGATCTTAACCGGAATACAATCAATGTATGATGCCTTAAGAAATTTATCCGCTGACTTACTGTCCGGTACTTTTATTAATAGATCCCTGCTTTTCATTCCTTTTACTTCAAGCCGGTCTCGCGAAATAAAATCAAGACCTTTTTCTACCTGGAAAACATTATGGGAAGCCAATGGAGGGACTTGTAATCCTTCTGTAAGTGAAACGACGGAAGAAACTAGATAGCGAGGAAGGTTTTGCTGGTTGGAAGAGGTTGGTGATAATGGAACAAAATCCTCAGGTCGTGGTCTCTTGTTTTTATTCTGCCTAGTTTTTCCGGTCGGAAAGTCCAATTCCCGAAACCGGTTGTAGTCCGGGGGATGAACCCCGTTCATGTTACACTACAAAAGCTTATTTCTCAAAGATAATATTCTTCCCCTTTTTCAATAAATTTAATGCACAGAAATATATTACTAATTATGTATGTAAAAGAGAGTTTGTTATGATTAAATGATAACTGCAATAAACCGCTAGAACCAAGAACGCTTAAAGAAAGAACACACGTGCGATCACGGCAATTGCCTGACACAGACTGATGCTTAAATTATATTTTTTTTGTTTTATTTTTGATTTATTTATTGAATTGTCTTTATACTGTTTTTTCAAATCTTAACATAATATTTTACACATTCTATGTTGGCTCCTTATTACTACATATTTCTAACAAATGTTATAATATGTTTTGTAAAACCATTGTGTTCTGTTCAGTATTTATTCAATAGTTGGTATACTATAGTATATAGTATACCAACTATATATAGAGTATACCAACTATAGTAAGTATACTATAGTATATTTCTCTCTGTACTTAGGTTCGGTTTGAGGTGTTCGATTGTTTCCAATTCCTCATTGAAACACGGTGGCTCTATCCAAATCCATCAGCATTCTAGCACTATAAACTGAAGGCCGTAGAGTGGGAAATTTAAGACTAAGGAACAAATATTAAATCGCCCTCAGAGAGTAAATCTAACCTAGCGATAGGATGGTATACCGCTATGTTTCGCATTCCAGCAAAGACGGATCCGAAATAACCCAAAGGTTCTTATAGACTTCTTAGAATCATGAACCAGTCATGCTTTACACCAGACCGTAGCAATTGACCTTAGTGAAGCCAAATAGTTAACGGAGATCATATAAGACTCTGAATCTGAAGTGGCCATAGTAGCTACAGCCTCAAAAGAATTCTAGCAAAAATCACTGCTTGAAAAACTACAACTATCATTTTACCTAAATGAAGCTCAAGTCGAAGATGTCTACAGAAAACCCAACTCCCTGTGTCTCTATTCCACTTGGACCCATCCGATAAAATGGGTATATCTTTCTGTAAGTGGAGTAACCCACCCTTCCACATTGCACTATCCAGTATGATAATCTTCAATCCATGACTATAGTCACTATGTAGTCGGTGTTTTTTTCTAGATGTCTGTTCTTCTCTTCTGGGCAGATGACATTCAGACTACTAGAGTTTCCTGTCGAGTACTCTTTCTCGGGTTGCAGGTTGTTTGACATATTAATCAAGATGATTCAGGCAGAGAAAAATGTCGACGGCAGCATAAGGACAACTCTTACTCACTCCGGGCACACTCAAGGAGGCAATCCGAATTTAAACCTTATCCAAAGTTCTTCGCAACCATGTGTAATATCAGTTCCAATGATCTCCAGAGAGATCCCTAGACGGAAATCCCTAGGAAATCCCAAGGAATACTCAGAGCACTCAGATCCTTCGGCATTCTTTTCTCGAGGTTTATTTTCCAGTTCAGATTTCTGCCTTGAACAACACCGAGATACTTGATTTCAGGAGACACTTGACCTAACACGAAGGTTTCAATTTTGTACCTATGCTAGAACAATACAAGTTCCCTTTTATTGGGATAAAAACTCCAAGTGCAGATTCCACTTACCAATGCAACCATATCATCGGCATATGTCACTGCACCTAATTCTGTTTTTACACGGTCTTTTTTTACACGGTTTTGATATAACACGGTTTGAAAATAAAATATTTTTAATTTTGTTTATACGATTTTATTCCATTTAGCACGATTTAAAATTTTTTGTGCTTAAATTTTTTTGTCAAATTTAATTTTTGCAAAGTATGTTCATATCACAAATTTAAGGGAATTGTCTTTTTGCGCGTACAAGCAAATTTGCTGGTCAAAGCAAATGTAATGGCACAAATTTAGGGGAATTTCCTTTTTATGCATACAAGCACAAAGGTCAGAGCAATTGAAATGGATTAATATTTTGTGTTGGTAAAAAAAATTTTTATTGGCGAATTTATTTTTCTATCATTACATTAAATTTAACGCATTAAAATAAAAAGTAAGCCAAAAAATATTTTATATTTAATAAGCTATTTATATTTTTAATTTTGTTATATATTTTATGAATCCCTAAAAGAAAATGTCAAATAAAAAACTTCTCAAAAAATCCTTGTTTTTCACTAATTTTAATAGGTTTTAGAGATTAGGAACCAATCACCTATTTTTGCATACGATCTGTGTCTTTTTTACACGGTTTTTTCTGGAACCAATCTCCCGTGTAAAAACAGAATTAGGTGTACTTTTAAGTTCCTACTTTGTAGGCGTAACCAATATTTACAACCAGGAGCCATAAGAGGGGAAAGTACTCCCTGAGAAGTACCCCTGGTTGCACAGGAGCAGTCTACTACTCAGCATGAATAATGAACTGTACCAGAAAATTCGGAGTATCTAAATGCCTAAGTAAATCCTCAATTGAAGAGATGGTAAAATTTTTAAAAAACCCTAGCTAAATTTGCATCAACAAAGCCTGGCACATCGTGAAGAGCGCTTTCAACTGATTTATTCTTAACGTAAGCATTTTGCGACGTACTCATCAGAGATCGATCTGTATTCGACGTCAAGTAGAGATCGATGAGAGCGATATCGGTCTATAATTTTTGGGGCTGATGTTACTAGCATCACCGGTTTTCTGTATAAATACCACAAGCAAATTTTTCCATTCGTCAGGTATATTAAACAACCGGAGACATTAGCTGTTCATGTGCTTCAGTCCACGCGCCATCGTTCTTTTGAACGAAGCCTAAGACCTGAGGGTCCGTAAACTTCTGCCACATACACACAGTTACTAAATTATACATACGGTTAAAAAATTTCAGAAATTTTTTAACTAATCCGTTTTCGTTGAAAATCTTTATAGTTTCCTTGATGTTAAGACGGTCTTTTGCATTGGTTAAAAAATTTCTGAAATTGAACTGAATTGTGGCCCTGCACAGGCCCACAAAGGTATGCATCCGACTTACAAATTTCACAAATTTCTGAACCAATGCAAAAGACCGTCTTAAAATCGAAGAAAGATGTCAGTCAATTATAAATATTTTCAAGGAAAATGGATTAGTTAAAAAATTTCTGAAATTTGTGGCTGAGTGTATTTGAATTGATCTGCTATATTCTCTAGTATATTTCTTTTATCTTAATTTTATGAGCCTAGCTAAAAATTAATAGTATAAATTAGTTGCATTCTAATATTGCTTTTATTTATTATTTTGTAATTTTTGCAATCTCTATATTCGTTTATATAAATGGAATGTACAATGTCGGTGAAAAGTAACTGAACAAATCTTACTTTAAACGTCAATTGTCACAGTAAAAAGCAAAAAAGTAATATTTTTTAAATATTTACTGTAAGAGATTTCTTGAAACTAGCTGGTAAGAAAACTATGAATTTCGTTTAAAAATTGTTACTGTGTATATCTAAAAGAATCAACTCAATACGCGACAAAATAAATTGAAGAAAAACCTTAAATTGCCAAACAAATGTAAAAATAGGGAAACTACCAGTATGAAGTTCATTCTGAATGATGACCAAATTGTACTACTTCAAGAATAGATCGAGAATTTAAAAAAGATCCATAAAAGTCCGCTTTAAGTGTTGCCAAATTATAAAATCTTATTAAAAGCAATCCTACAATTCAAATAAAACCTATAGTCGCGGTTATCGTATCTAGTAGGTTACAAGTAAGCTCGACTTAAATTTGTTCGGTAAAGATGTTTACTTACATTAGAGAGAAAATACAACATTATGCTTTTCCATAAATTAAAAAAGTAAAGTTCGGATGCAGGGAAAAGAGATCGGTACCTTTATAATCAACTCTTTCAACTTGGATTCTTTCGAGGTTATATTAAGCATGAAGTTGGTAATGTAAGGGTGTGGAACAAATTTTCAGGCCAAATCTTAGTGCCATCACAGAAAGTCCTTGGCACTATGGATAAAAATTATACGAAGATATTTTACAGAATGTTATGCTTTATGAAGCACACCCAAGGTTGTACCAAATAGGTTGGTGAAACAAGAGCACGTTCTGTAGAACTTCTATACAATCCATTTCGAAAAAAAATTTTGGTAATCATTTTATTGCTGAATTACAAAAATTTTAAGGCATTTTAGCATTAGATGAATTTTGTCTTTTGCGTCATATCGATGGCTAACAATGTACTATAGAATATATAAAATATATTCTATCGAAAACAACTATAGTTTACAGTAGTTTAATTTGTTTGATAAAATGCAGTTCTGCTATCGTTTTATAAGCTAGTACAATATATTTACATGGTATATATGCATAGATATATATATATATATATATATTTTATTTCATCAGACAAATTAAACTATATATTAAACTATATATATATATATATATGTATATATACTCGTATATATATATGGTAGTATATTATATATATGTATATAATATATATATATATATATCAATTCTAGTACCATATATGTATTCTAGTACAATATATGTATTCTTGTACAATATATGCATGTATCAAAATATTAATTTTTATTTTATTCACCTTCGTTTTTTATCCATACCCCGTAACTGAGAACGGTTAATAGGGATCGATATTATAGTTGAGTTATGTGAATAGGTGGCTTAGACTGTGGGTCCTACCCCTACCGAAAAACACAGGTCAGGTAGCGTGCTTTTGCTCTAACTTTTTCCACTGTATTTCGCTGACTCTGGGCGGCTACACAGGCGCACGTTTGTACACCTCTATCGATCGTTTTATTTAAAGTCAAAAAGGTTTTCTCTATCTTATCTTTACTACAAGTGTTTCCTACTAGGGACTAGAGCCCCTAGTTCCAATTCCACACAGTATCAAATATAACAGTGATGGGCGCAGAAGACCTAAAGGGGCTATCGAATCAGACAGTTGTAGGGTTATAGGTTAGGGAAATGAGCAGTTCTGAATTTTGTGTGTTGTGGTAAAGAATCAGTTTTTGCCAGATTTCATTCATTTCAAACTTTGACCAATTACACCAAATATCATATATGGGCGATTTCGTGTCAAGTGACCCAATTTTTAAAATCGATGTCTTCCGATTTGGATGAAATTTTCGAGGTTAGTACTATTGGATAGTAGGCCAGACACAAATTTTCAGCTCTATCAGTCAAGAACTGCCGGAGTTAGAGGGGGTCAAAGTTAGACATTTTGGTCATACAGGATTTTTTTAAAATGTGTGTAACTTTTCACCTATTGGGTCTAGCAAAAATTTTCCAAAGGATATTAGATAGCTATTTCTTCAATCTTTCCAAAAAATTTATTTTTAATTTTTAAAAAAATATTTTTTATATTTTTTTAATTAATTTTTTTTTAAAATGGGCCTTTTATTTTTTTTCTCAAAAGGAAGCTTATACAATTTCCTTTAAAGCCTTTATAATCGCTTAATGGGATGCGAGTGGGATATCTATCAAAAAAATTATTTTTAACTCAAGAATAAGATTTTTCAATATTTGGCATAAAAACGTACTACCTAAATGATCTTAAAAATTATTTATTTGTATTCTAAGGACATTCGGAAATTAGTTTTTTATAAACAGTGATAAAATTTGGACGTGCGTTATTTACTAATTACTTACATAATTAATCTTCACAATGGCTTCCGCTTCCAAAAAGAAAATGTTGACTTCTTTTTGTTGTAATCCCTTAAACAAAAAGAAACACAGATCATCAGATATGCGAAATATTTCCGACAACTTATTGAAAAAATTCCCAACGCTTTTAAAACGTTTGCTAATTTGTGGATCGTGCAGGAAAATGATGGGAAAGTTGGACACATTACCGGTTATTCCAGATGAGAATAAAATCAATTCTGAAAATGATGACAGTTCTGCAGGAGATGATGGTTGTTCTAACTTTTCAGTAGAACCTATAAGACCTAATAATGAGTACCAAAAATCAACATCACAAGGATGCAGTAGAAGTTTTTGAACAAATAAAAAAGAAGTACAAAACGTCACAGAGTAGATCTGAAAGAATTCAACTTCTTACTCTTGCCCCATCGTCATGGCGTTGTTCAAAAATAATGACCGAGTACTAACCTTGGTGCAAATTTCATCCAAATCGGAAGACATCGATTTTAAAAATTGGGTCACTTGACACGAAATTGCCCATATGTATATGTATATATACATACGCTCAAAATAATGGATACACCATATTCCAAAATATTAAAGTAGCGTTAACTTTAAAAATTCTTTACAAAACGCATCCAGTACTTTTTTATTATAGTTTTATATGACGACACCTTTACAACCGAAAGTTTGGTAAGTACATGCATATATTAAATATAAAAAGGGGAATTCCCCTTAAAAAGGGGAATTTTCTGCTTTAAGGATGTGGTCACATGGAACTATAATAAAATAGTAGTGGCTGAGTTTTCGAGGGAATTTTCATAGTTAAGGTTATTTTAATATTTTAGAATGAGGTGTATCTATTATTTTGAACATATATGTGTTTATCGTTGGTCTCATGTAGAAAGGCCCTAACTCACACTGTTTTCGAAATTGATTTTTTTGTGATTCCAATGCATTTAACACAAATACACATTGGAATCACAGAAAAAATCAATTTCAATTTTCAATTTCTACATGAGACCAACGATATACATATATGTATGTACATACGTACATATACATTAACAGCATCCGCATACTCAACTATCAGAAGAAATCGACGTCCTTATTATTATTTTGTAATTTTTGCAATCTCTATATTCGTTTATATAAATGGAATGTACAATGTCGGTGAAAAGTAACTGAACAAATCTTACTTTAAACGTCAATTGTCACAGTAAAAAGCAAAAAAGTAATATTTTTTAAATATTTACTGTAAGAGATTTCTTGAAACTAGCTGGTAAGAAAACTATGAATTTCGTTTAAAAATTGTTACTGTGTATATCTAAAAGAATCAACTCAATACGCGACAAAATAAATTGAAGAAAAACCTTAAATTGCCAAACAAATGTAAAAATAGGGAAACTACCAGTATGAAGTTCATTCTGAATGATGACCAAATTGTACTACTTCAAGAATAGATCGAGAATTTAAAAAAGATCCATAAAAGTCCGCTTTAAGTGTTGCCAAATTATAAAATCTTATTAAAAGCAATCCTACAATTCAAATAAAACCTATAGTCGCGGTTATCGTATCTAGTAGGTTACAAGTAAGCTCGACTTAAATTTGTTCGGTAAAGATGTTTACTTACATTAGAGAGAAAATACAACATTATGCTTTTCCATAAATTAAAAAAGTAAAGTTCGGATGCAGGGAAAAGAGATCGGTACCTTTATAATCAACTCTTTCAACTTGGATTCTTTCGAGGTTATATTAAGCATGAAGTTGGTAATGTAAGGGTGTGGAACAAATTTTCAGGCCAAATCTTAGTGCCATCACAGAAAGTCCTTGGCACTATGGATAAAAATTATACGAAGATATTTTACAGAATGTTATGCTTTATGAAGCACACCCAAGGTTGTACCAAATAGGTTGGTGAAACAAGAGCACGTTCTGTAGAACTTCTATACAATCCATTTCGAAAAAAAATTTTGGTAATCATTTTATTGCTGAACTACAAAAATTTTAAGGCATTTTAGCATTAGATGAATTTTGTCTTTTGCGTCATATCGATGGCTAACAATGTACTATAGAATATATAAAATATATTCTATCGAAAACAACTATAGTTTACAGTAGTTTAATTTGTTTGATAAAATGCAGTTCTGCTATCGTTTTATAAGCTAGTACAATATATTTACATGGTATATATGCATAGATATATATATATATATATATATTTTATTTCATCAGACAAATTAAACTATATATTAAACTATATATATATATATATATATGTATATATACTCGTATATATATATGGTAGTATATTATATATATGTATATAATATATATATATATATATCAATTCTAGTACAGTATATGTATTCTAGTACAATATATGTATTCTTGTACAATATATGCATGTATCAAAATATTAATTTTTATTTTATTCACCTTCGTTTTTTATCCATACCTCGTAACTGAGAACGGTTAATAGGGATCGATATTATAGTTGAGTTATGTGAATAGGTGGCTTAGACTGTGGGTCCTACCCCTACCGAAAAACACAGGTCAGGTAGCGTGCTTTTGCTCTAACTTTTTCCATTGTATTTCGCTGACTCTGGGCGGCTACACAGGCGCACGTTTGTACACCTCTATCGATCGTTTTATTTAAAGTCAAAAAGGTTTTCTCTATCTTATCTTTACTACAAGTGTTTCCTACTAGGGACTAGAGCCCCTAGTTCCAATTCCACACAGTATCAAATATAACAGTGATGGGCGCAGAAGACCTAAAGGGGCTATCGAATCAGACAGTTGTAGGGTTATAGGTTAGGGAAATGAGCAGTTCTGAATTTTGTGTGTTGTGGTAAAGAATCAGTTTTTGCCAGATTTCATTCATTTCAAACTTTGACCAATTACACCAAATATCATATATGGGCGATTTCGTGTCAAGTGACCCAATTTTTAAAATCGATGTCTTCCGATTTGGATGAAATTTTCGAGGTTAGTACTATTGGATAGTAGGCCAGACACAAATTTTCAGCTCTATCAGTCAAGAACTGCCGGAGTTAGAGGGGGTCAAAGTTAGACATTTTGGTCATACAGGATTTTTTTAAAATGTGTGTAACTTTTCACCTATTGGGTCTAGCAAAAATTTTCCAAAGGATATTAGATAGCTATTTCTTCAATCTTTCCAAAAAATTTATTTTTAATTTTTAAAAAAATATTTTTTATATTTTTTTAATTAATTTTTTTTAAAATGGGCCTTTTATTTTTTTTTCTCAAAAGGAAGCTTATACAATTTCCTTTAAAGCCTTTATAATCGCTTAATGGGATGCGAGTGGGATATCTATCAAAAAAATTATTTTTAACTCAAGAATAAGATTTTTCAATATTTGGCATAAAAACGTACTACCTAAATGATCTTAAAAATTATTTATTTGTATTCTAAGGACATTCGGAAATTAGTTTTTTATAAACAGTGATAAAATTTGGACGTGCGTTATTTACTAATTACTTACACAATTAATCTTCACAATGGCTTCCGCTTCCAAAAAGAAAATGTTGACTTCTTTTTGTTGTAATCCCTTAAACAAAAAGAAACACAGATCATCAGATATGCGAAATATTTCCGACAACTTATTGAAAAAATTCCCAACGCTTTCAAAACGTTTGCTAATTTGTGGATCGTGCAGGAAAATGATGGGAAAGTTGGACACATTACCGGTTATTCCAGATGAGAATAAAATCAATTCTGAAAATGATGACAGTTCTGCAGGAGATGATGGTTGTTCTAACTTTTCAGTAGAACCTATAAGACCTAATAATGAGTACCAAAAATCAACATCACAAGGATGCAGTAGAAGTTTTTGAACAAATAAAAAAGAAGTACAAAACGTCACAGAGTAGATCTGAAAGAATTCAACTTCTTACTCTTGCCCCATCGTCATGGCGTTGTTCAAAAATAATGACCGAGTACTAACCTTGGTGCAAATTTCATCCAAATCGGAAGACATCGATTTTAAAAATTGGGTCACTTGACACGAAATTGCCCATATGTATATGTATATATACATACGCTCAAAATAATGGATACACCATATTCCAAAATATTAAAGTAGCGTTAACTTTAAAAATTCTTTACAAAACGCATCCAGTACTTTTTTATTATAGTTTTATATGACGACACCTTTACAACCGAAAGTTTGGTAAGTACATGCATATATTAAATATAAAAAGGGGAATTCCCCTTAAAAAGGGGAATTTTCTGCTTTAAGGATGTGGTCACATGGAACTATAATAAAATAGTAGTGGCTGAGTTTTCGAGGGAATTTTCATAGTTAAGGTTATTTTAATATTTTAGAATGAGGTGTATCTATTATTTTGAACATATATGTGTTTATCGTTGGTCTCATGTAGAAAGGCCCTAACTCACACTGTTTTCGAAATTGATTTTTTTGTGATTCCAATGCATTTAACACAAATACACATTGGAATCACAGAAAAAATCATTTTCAATTTTCAATTTCTACATGAGACCAACGATATACATATATGTATGTACATACGTACATATACATTAACAGCATCCGCATACTCAACTATCAGAAGAAATCGACGTCCTTACTGGTGTATGGTCAGATTGCAAGGTATAGACTTATTACGGTACATTCGATATCGTGGTAGACCCTAGAGACTAAATATATATAGAGGCTATAACTCAAATTTAGGTTGACTTAACATTATTAACATGTTGTTGAAGATATACTGCATGTATAATGCTGTGACGTGTTTTATTTACAGATTATGTTATATGAAATGCGCATCGAAATCTGTTTTAGATTTAAAGGAGAAATGGCTGCAGGAAAAATAATAAGTTGTTTTTATTATTGATATATTTTAAATCTTATTTAAATTTTCTAACTTCTTTTTAGGCGTTATAAAAAATATATTTACCAAAGAAATTTGATCTAAGTACACGCCTACTAATTGCTTTATACGATCTCAGGAATTTTAACTTATTTATGGCAAATATGGAAACGTAAGCAGTTAATTAAAAAAGTAAAAGGTGTTTTATTATCACAAAAGATTCTTTTAATGTTAAGTAAACCAACAAATGTCCTAAAGTTTGACAAAAAGATGTCACAACCCGATATAATATGTGAAACACAAGGGACCCCAATAGCACTTACAAACGACGATCAGTTATCCGATCATCACAATAATTTTTCTAATTTGGTAACGGCGACCTATAATCAATACGGTATACTAGTCAGAAATGATCAGTTTGAAGAAGTAGGTGATGCTGCAGCTGCGCCTTTGTCAATAATTCAACCAGATATTGCCGATATAGAACGCCATAAACGTTTACCAAAAGAATATGAAATACAAGAACATTTATCAAATGTGGATAATGATTGTATTGAGGAAGATGCGAATGAAGTGCATAATAATGAGGATATAGGGCTTAAACCTGCAGATTGTCAAAATCTAGTTATGCATTCTATAGATGATGGTAAGTAGACGCTTTTTTTAGTGACATCAAATACTGCATTTAAAATATATGTACAGCTAATCCCGTTTCTACGATTTTTTCACGATTTTGAAATACATAACACGATTTACAAAAATAAACTATACGTTTTGTTTATATAGACATTGTTATGTTTAGGAAAATTTCACTTTATGTACATATCTACTCAAATGATGTCATTACCTCCAAACAACTTCCACAACTTAATAAAATTATAAAAAACTTCTTGTACAGTACAACAATTCTCTTTTTCTGTAAATATTTATGAATATGAATATATGTATGTTATGTACGAGGGCGGTTTAAACAAGTCCATGGTTTGATGAGATTCTCATCTCTTATCCGAAAGGTTAAGACACCTATCAACAGGTGTCTGTTGACTTCTTTCAAATTTTAAATAAGCTGTGTCATTTAGTATGTGTTGGATTAACATTGATAGAATGTTGCCACAAAAATCGAACTTCATGTTTTGATTAAGTATTATTTATGGCAACAAAAAACTAAAAAACTCTGGACCATCATCTGCAATATCTTCGACTTTTTGCGTGGATTCACTATAACACACCAATAATCAAACAGCTTCTCGGGGCAAATCGATAATAAAAAATTGGTGAAACCCTTAAAATTGAGTGTATAGAGGTAACGAGAATCTATGTTTTTTTTGTTAAAATACCTATTTTGCACTGGAAAAGTCACAGACTTATTGATCCGTCTTCGTATATAATGAGTCTTTTTAGATGTTCATAACGTTGAATTGGCAACACTGCTTTAATTGACAACTAATTTAGTTTGCTTAGTTTGGTTTAACGATTTAGTTTGGTTTGACGTTTCATTACACCAGAGCAAAGCTTGAATTTTTTTTAAATGAACATTCATTGAATAAGAACGGATGGTTTTTCTTATATTTACTGATAATATGCCTCCGAACGCTGAACAGTGTGAACTGAAGAAGGTCCAAAGCAATCAATTTCCTTTCAATTTTTGAAATATTGAACAGGAACTAAAGCCAAGTGACCATCGTATGTGTCACCTATGCGACGGATAGGCAGAAGGACCAATTGTTATTGATATTAAAAATTTTTCAAATTTCAAAATTTTGTTAACTAATGGAGCCCGTGTGACTTAATCCTTTTAGTCTAATTCCTTTAGGGCTATCTAAAGTTACTTGTTTTTATTATTATTATTTATTTATTTAATAGTATTTAGAGTACTTTCTTATTTACTATATTACATTATATTATCAATATTTTAATTGCTCTGATAAGTACAATTTTTAACAAAATGAATACAATTTCTTTTAAATATATTAATATTTCTTTCATTTTTTACGCTGCTAGGTAGTAGATTAAATAATTGCAGTCCTTTATATAATAAGCACCTCTTCATCGCATTGTTTGTTGCTCGATGTATCCTAAAATCATTTGCATTTCTAAGATTGTAAGATTGGGATTCGTTGACATATCTTAATTCATCCGTTAGATATTCCGGTGTGTTGCCAATTTTCATTTTGTAAATAAATGTAAACGTATTTAATTGAAGTCTTTGTCTAATGTTGAGCCATTTTATCTAGCATGTGTTGTATTGATGTAAACCGGTTGCATTTAATTATAGACCTCATCGCCTTGTTCTGCAACTTTTGTAGTCTATCTATTTGTGTGTTTGTACAGCATGTATATGATATTGTAGAACCAAATTCAAAATGTGGCTTAATGATGGTGTTATATATATTCTATTTCTTATTATCCTGAAAAATCCAATTTTTTTCCCGATTTTTTTTACATGTATAATTTAAATGATCTTTAAAATTCAAGTTCTTATCTATTATAAATTCCAAATATTTTATATTTTCAACTTTCTCAATTATTTTATTATTAATTTTAAACTCTATTTCACTGTTCATGTTTATTTCCAATATTTTTGTTTTATTTTCATTTAATTTTAGTTTATTATTTTCAACCAATTATTTACAATTCCCATATCATGCTCTAAGTTCATCTGGCACTGTTCATCAGTTTCAGATTCATTAAAAATTAGAGTATCATCGGCATATAAAACTATTTCACACTTTTCCATTATATTGGGTAGATCATTTATATATATAATAAACAAAAGAGCCCCCAGAATCGATCCCTGAGGTACTCCATAATCATTGTTCAAACCACTAGATATAGTATCGTTCACTTTAGTCATTTGTTTTCTATCCGATAGATATGATTTAAACCAATTTAATTCTTTATCTTGTATTCCATATTTATACATTTTGCACAGTAATGCATCTATATCAATTGTTTCAAAAGCCCGTTTAAAGTCAAGAAAAATTGCCATTATCTTTCTATTTCCGTCAATTTTTTTCCACCTATTAGTAACATAATTTACCGCTGTTTCACACGAAAAGTTTTTTCGAAAACCCGATTGATATTTCGATAATAAGTTATTTTTTTCCATGTAGTCTTCAAGCTGTTGTTTAACAATTTTCTCTAAGATTTTTTCAAACAGTTTTAAAGTGTTTATTGGACGAAATTCTTCACATTTATTTGTTTTCGCTATTTTCTCAATTGGTGTAATCATTGAAGTTTTCCAATTATCTCGAAAAACTCCCGTATCCAATGATGAATTTATTATTCTCGTCGTCGACTGAATAATGCGGCCTCTACCGTCCTTCTGCGAATCGTTCTTTCGCTAATTTTTAAACATAAGTGGTTTCGTATGTGACTAGTAGATGCTGTGGGATCATTTTGGATTGTCCTTTTAATTCAGGAGTCTTCATATCGCGAAGTTTCCCGTGGTCTTCCTCCAGAATGAGTAGGAGATATGCGACCGGTACGGAAAAACTTTTTAATTGGCCTAGAAATAATTGATCTGTTGATCGAATATCTTGCACTCAATTGATCTTAACCCAATCGAGAACTTGTGGGAGATCGTTAACTTAAAAATCAACCGAGAAAATTGGAAAACTAAAGAAGATTTATTTGAAGCAGCAAAAATAGCCTGTGAAGAAATATCACCTAAAATAATTAATAATTTCAAATTCTCTATGCCTAAAAGAATGGCGTGTGCCATCCAGAATAAAGGATTCGCAAAGAAATATTAATTTCAATGGTTTTTATCTGTACCTTTAATTGGGGGTGCTTTAGTTTTGTCCGCTTATATTTTCGACTTAAAATGTATTTTGAATCATAACTTTTTTTATTGAATTCTGAATTCCTTAAGTTTGTGTTTTTCAATTATAAGGATATAAATAAATAAAAAAATAAAAAAATAAAATATTAATAACTTCGTTTTCTTAAAAAAATAATCATTTTAAAAAAATGTACTGAGGGGGTGCTTAGGTTTTGTCCGATACTGTATATTTACTTTATTATAGTCTGGTTTTTTCTTTATGGTTTTACAGATTGTCTTAAGTTCTGAAATAGTTATTGCACGAAAAATAAACCTATTACTTATCACGTTTATCCGATTATCGTATTGCACATCTTCTATACATTCTCTTATTTCTCTAATACTGTTCACAAAATATTCATTAAATTGGTTAGCTATATCGGAGCTGTTATTATATTCTACATTATTAAATATCACATTTTTTATCACAGATTTATTCTTTTTTAGAACTAATCCTTTTATGTTATTCCACATCCGTTTTTGAACCTTGGTATTTCCTATTTTTTGTCAATATATGAATTTTTTCATTTTCCAGTTTTATTTTATATATATTTCTGGCATTTTTATAATTATTCCATGCTACAGTAGTATTTTCACATTTTGCTATATGGTACTTCACTATTTTATCTTTTTTAATGCTTGTAATTGTCTGTTAAACCACTTATTTACTCTGCTCTTTTCCCGTATCGTTTTTCGCACCGTAAATTTTTTAATTGTGTTTTCAATCGATATATCGAAGTTATTTACATTATAATTTAATTCCACGTTTTCATCACATTTCAATATTTCACTAATCTCTCTTCTAAATTTCCGTTTTTCATATTTAAAGAGTTCTATTTGTCTTTTACTTTCATGCTCTTTATTCACTTTGGTTTCTATATACATTTCCACAATTTCATGATCATATATTTTATTAATTCTACTATTATTCACCTTTATATTGAGATTGTTTGTTATAACATAATCTATTAAAGTTCTTGAGTTTCGCGTAATTCTTGTATAATCGGTAATAACTTGTACAAGTCCGTTATTGCTTATGATCTGTTGTAATTTTTGTTTATTAAAACCTTCCTTCGACCAATCAACATTAAAATCTCCGGCAACAATTATGTCCATGTTTTTATCACATATCTCTTCTATTGTTTGTTCAAACACTTCATAAAATTCTGAGTCTTGACTACTTGGTGATCGATACACAGCTACAATTATCATTGATGTATTTCTTATTCTGATATTGTATGCACTAATCCAATATTTATAGTTTCGTATCTTTTCACAATTTATATTCACTTTCCAATTTTTATTAAAATATACAATTATTCCACCTGTTCTCGATGAGTTGGATAATGTAACATATGCGTTGTATCCCTCTAGTTGTAACTCCGATTCATCTACCCTATCGGTTACATGCGTTACAGATAGTATAATGAAATCCGGCTTGTCTGTATCCGCAATTACTTCAACCTGGTTAAAATTGTTAATCAATCCTTGTACATTTGTATAAACTCCTTGTATGTTCTTTCGTTGTTAATCTATCATTCCTATGGTTCTCTTTTTTAACTGTAACTTATTTTGATACACTGGACACCACTTACTCGTTGTAGCATGATTATCATCAAGACCCAAATTTAACCCTTTGTTCGAATTTATACAGTTAATGCATTTATTCACATATTCCTTAATACAGTCCTTTGTTGCATGATTTTCATGACATTTTAGGCACACTTCGCTATTTTTACAATCCTTAGACTTATGGTTAAATCCTCTACATTTAAAACATTGTAGTATTTCAGTACCATCGAAAACTCTGTATTTCTCCCATCCAATATTTATTTAACCCGTACACCTTCTTGAATTTCACCGAGCACTAGGTCAATATTTTTTATGTACTGCATGCAGTCTTCACAAATGAATCTTATAAAATTATTTGATTCCAACACTCCAACGGAATATTGGTCGATGCCCGAACATTTTTTTGTGCAGGGATATACTTTATCACAAACACCATTACATCTTATACCTGTTTCTCCCCTAATTACTGATTTGCATGTACTGCACTCAGTCATTGTTGGGGTTTATAGTTTTTTTTCTTTTTTTTTTTTTTTTTTGTTTGTGTAATGTGAAGGAAATTATGAAAAATTATTTCACTTGAAAATTTAAATTTATTAAAAATTCCAGCGACCCTTTCACCACAATTTCATTTATTTGGAGTGCACGGATATCTCACGCAATTTTTAAAGTATTTTGAGTCAATATTATTTGAATTCCTTCGTAAAATTCCAAATTTTTACAGAGCTTAGATTCAACACTTCTTTTCTCTTTGAAACAATTCACAATTGTCTACATCGATTTACCAGAGACAACTGAATATCTGGAAATGAACATTCGGAGAGCTATTGGCGAAATACGACCTCATACGCCAACAGTGGCGGCAACATCGAATTCATACTTAAATATTAATGTTATAAAATTTTCTCTCCAATTTTTAGATTTACTACTTATTCAAACCAGTTTTTCCTCGGAAATGAATGTATTTTCGATTTTGTAAGAATTTTAAAATGTATTTTATATGGATCGTAAAGTAATATTAACACGGACTTTAACTCAAATTTGTAGAATATTTTTCAAGCAACAGTCCGTAATATGAACAAGTTTGCTATTAATTGCTATCACCACAATACTTTTCCATCGAGTACACGATCATGACTTTGTAATTAGAAAACATATATCTTAATTTGTTTTTGTTTTAAGAATAAATAAAAAACTATATATTTTATATTTTTTTATCTTCTAAAATGTATTTAAATTTGAAAATAGTGATCGCTTTATGGAGAAGTATAAAAAGGTGATATAAGAAAAATTATAGTTTGCGTACTTAGTATGTTTGATTGATATTGCTTAAACAGCATAACTTTTTTGAAATTTTTTGTGTGTAAGAAAGAAATGATTAAAATGTATGCTTTTTTTCTAGTGTTAATTCAAGAAGATATTGGATTACATTCTGATTCTCAGTTGGCAAATCACGTCTATTTGAACACATCACCTTTTAATTCCGATATATTCATTACGTCCCAATCACCGACATCCTTGAACTCCTCCGCAACTACTTTAATTACTTCAACAAATAACAAGTAATAATATAAATTAATCATTTTAATTAGTTCTTATTTTTATTATTAAAAATATTTTATTAGTATTAAAAATACTTTATACTTTTTAAATTTTGTTAATAATAGAAAACGCAAAAAGGACCAGCAAAATTCCTCCTTTACTGTAAATAATTTGACGTCTAATCAGTGTGTAGATATTTTAAATAGCGATTTTAAAGATAATAATACTTCAAGCACAGCTGATATAATGCGTAGTCCTAGTGATACATTAGCGTCAGTAATGGCGAATTCCAGAATACCACCTACAATTCAAAGACACCAAAAATTTCAAACGTCTACATCAATACCAAACTATTATCAGTCATCAAATAAATCTGCGCGGTCAGCAGAAATTTTAGTCGAAGAAAATGCAAAGCCCAGACGTTGGGAGCAGAAACAAGTACAAATAAAAACAATGGAGGGAGAGTTTAGTGTTACCATGTGGGCATCCGGAATATCTGATGATGAAGAAGAACAGGAAGAATCTGTTATTCTAGAAGCTGAAAATTCTGATTGTCATACCGATCAGCGGGACATAAACCAAGATTTTTTTAAATATTCTAACAGTTGTACAAATTCTAATGTATTTACAACACAAAGTTCGTCGACAACTTCTATACCCGCCACATTACTCGATACCGCTTGTAGTTTGCAACCTGAAGTATTACACCAACACTTGTTAATGCAACAACATCAGCAACAACAAATTTTAATAGAAGATGCTACTTCAACCGTTTCACATAATTTACCTGTAGCTGTATTAAGCGTTAGTGATAGCAAAAAGTCACAAAATATTTCTTCGCGTTCCAATACTTATCCGGACAAATTAAAAAGGATTACGACAACAAATACTACACATCAAATTAATTCCTCTAATACTATAAAACAGCCCACCCTTAGTTCCAATACACTATTAACATCGACTAATTCAACGGCATTATCGACGACGGAAATCATTAGTCCTACAACATTACTAACGAATATTAATGAGACTAGTAATTCCACCTTAACAAGTATAAATTCTGATGACGACACATCTTCCAATCAAATCCAAATTCATAGGTTAAGTGGCAATAACGTAGCTGCAAACACGATACTTATGACTGGCACACAAAACGGTCGTCTTTTATCTATGGGAGTCGTTTTGCAAAATATAAATAATAGTCAAAAAAACCTACAAAGCAATACAACACTTACAACGCCACCTCCCTTAAGTTACAACTCGAACGATTCCACCTCCAGTAATACAGTCGCAACAAGTAATGAAAATGTGAATAATTCAATTAGTTCGGTAATATCAGACAAAAAAATTGCTTGCCCACACAAGGGCTGCAATAAATTGTTCCGTGATAATTCCGCAATGCGTAAACATTTACACACACATGGACCACGTATACATGTTTGTTCAGAATGCGGCAAAGCTTTTGTTGAAAGCTCAAAATTAAAACGTCACCAGTTGGTGCACACTGGCGAAAAGCCTTTTCAATGCACATTTGAAGGATGTGGTAAACGATTTTCTTTGGATTTTAATTTAAGGTAAGATGATAATATATGTACTTATTTCATACATTTAACAATTTAGTAATATACAAAATAACATATTGTGTATTTTATAGAACACATGTACGTATTCATACTGGCGATAGACCATATGTGTGCCCTTTTGATGGTTGTAATAAAAAATTTGCCCAGTCTACTAATCTGAAGTCTCACATTCTTACTCACGCAAAGTCCAAGTAAGTTTCCTTTATTTCATCAAATGCCTAGTATCACAAATATTATACATTCCTTAAAAATGTTTAATTTAATGAAAAAATTAAAATATCTATAATTTTTGTATCCGAATCTGAACAATTTAAACTGTTAACATTAGATAACGTTAAGAATATTGAAATTTTCTAAAGAAAGCCCCTGCTAAGACAATGTCATAGGGATGTTTTCGACCAAACTTACATATAAATCATAGTTTTCGTCATAATTTTTTACCGTTTGCGGCGTGGATTTTTACATTGTTTAAATACTTTTCGTACTTTTCGCATACAGCCCCAAATCAACAATAGATTTTTTATTATTTTAGTCGAATCATAGATTCTAAAATTATATTAGCCTTTATCACCAAGGAACCTTAAGAAATCTCATATTGTGCTGCAAAAATTCTTAAAATTTTGAAAAATTTGTAATATTATTTGAACGATAGCTTTTTTTTGAGAAACTTTTGAGGGCAATTTTATTTACTCTCCGAGTTTTTGCCAGAAATCTGCTGAGAGGAAGTCGCCGAAGAAATATTTTTTCATATTTCGTTTTGATGTCTGACCTGGGGTTTTAACCGTGGCCTTACGTCTCATAACAACACACTACTACTAGACTACGGCGACTACAATTTCATTCCACTGCTTTTTTAATTCGACGAAAAGTTCTTTTCCATTTTGGAATACTTTATTTCCTATATTACGTTTAGCTATCAGCCACCTGTTCTCAATCGCATTGAGATCGGGAAATTGCTGTGGCCACGACATAATAAGGGTTTGAAATTTTTCGAACCAGTCTTTAACAACCCTAGCCGAGTGCTTAGGATCATTATCGTGGTGGAATATTCACGAAAACTGCATTTCCCATTTATCTTGCGGAAGCATAATTGAGTTCAGGAGGCCTCTGTAGATTGTGATTGGCATTGTATCAGTAATGTGGTGAATGGGACCTATCCCATGTCCAGAAAAACATCCCCACACCATGTTATTTCCCACTGCATAATTAACTGTGCCGGTTGTATACCTCGGATTAAATTTTTCACGACGAGGTCTTCAATTAAAGGCTCTTCCGACCTTTTAAGATTCTTCCATTGTTGTGGAGTCCAATTTAAATGGTTTTTTCTACAGGATTTTTTACACGTAGGGTTTTTTGGGTGCAACTATAGCTTTTAGGATAGACTAGTTGTCTTATTAGGCATAAGGCCACAGTTCAAACCCCAGGTCAGACATCAAAACGAAAATATGAAAAAAATATATTATAATAATGTTTTATTTATTTAGTCTATATAGCTTGAATGTTTATCTTTAAATGACAGCTTGTTGTAGCGGGGTTCTAACAGGCATCCTGTAATAAAGGCGGGAGTCAATTTTTACTGTTTGTATACAAAAAATTATTTTGATAGTCCTTGACAAAAATCTACTAATACATAAAATCTGGGATGATAACACAAAGCATTAAAAATCAGTCGGATTTTACTTTTTATAGGGTGGGCCATTTAAAAGTTTAAATTTAAAAACGCAATAAAACAAAAACGATTTAAAATTTTGTTAAATTTATTTTTTTGTTGTGAAGTACAACTGCGTTGTATACATGCTGTCCCCTGGAAAGGATATTTCCATCCAGGGCCTGAAACAGATTAACATCAATGAGTCTCTTCACGGTCTTCAATAAGAAGGAGGACAGACTTCTGGGCAGTCCTTGGGTGTAGTATGGGAGTTTCTTCCATCTTTTGGTATAATGACTACGCCCACTCTACACTATTCCGACGGTACATGATTCATCTGAATACAGGCAATAAACATCGCCCCGAATAGTTCGATGTGTTTCAGTTTTAGACGTTGTACGAGGGCTGTATATATCTCGCCTGGTCCCGGAAACGTAAACGGTTTAAATCCATCTATCGCCCATTTTATTGCGTTTGCAAACATAATCGAAACCGTAGTCTCTTTGTCATCCGTCTCCCGAAACAGTCGTTCGCCTATCCGAGTCCTGTCCCGGTGTTGTAAGAATTCTCCTTAGCCTGGAGTCACTCTAAATATTCTTGTGTAATTACCGAGACATACCTGTAGTCGCTCCAATGTTCCGCGTTACCGGATTTTCTTGCCATATTGAAAATCTCCATGACTCCTTTCTGAGCATGTTCAGATCCCGGTTCCACCAGAGTGGTTTTCTTCTACCTCTGTCGATCCTATTTGGACATTCTTTCATAAAAGCCGCTATTATAACCTACGCAAATTTGGCCACTGTAGCTTCAAGTTCAGACACTGTCTATTCTACAGTTCCTGAGTGGGTTCATACCCAGACTGACGAGGCGATCATAAAGATCCCATCTCGTGGTCCTAGGATTCCTAATCGCCCTTACACTATTATTACCTTTCCGAAGAGAAAATTCAATAAAACTATGATCAGAGAAGGACTGTTCCTTCGAGACCCTCCAATCTATGCTGTTATCGTAAATGTTGCTAGAGGTACCAATACTTCTTTTATACACTGTTATAAAAGTGAGCATGTTACCCACGTTACAAATCATTAAATTATTGCAGATAATAAAATCAGAGTGTGATAATGAGAGTTGGCATGACAATCAGCAGATCAATCTTAGCCTGCTTATATTCTGTAACCAAGCTCTTCTCTGGATCTGGTGGTGGGTGACCGGTTGGGTCGTGCGGCATGTACCTAGAGGAGACCCAGTATTGTTTACCGTTGATCTTCACTATTATTACCTTCCCATGATATTTTTCATCTACCTTTCCCTTCACCATCGCTGTGTTCTAGACCTTGGTCGTCGAGTTCTTTATCTTCGGAGTTCTTTATCTTCGATTCTCTGAGCAACATCCCAAAAACAGATGCCATATCCGATCCAGTATAAGAGAAATAACTGGCTCTGGATCAGGTATGAATCTGTGTCGAGGTTGTTGATAGATCCTCTTTCTCCTTTTCATCATTATCCGTGACGTACATATATTCGTCCTGCGACATTCCACCTTAGGGAGACTGTCTTTTAACAGCAGTCACGTTGGTTGACTGTTCTAATTCGGCCAGTTTTTTCTTAGTCCAGACCAGCGACTGCGCATCACGTGGCTTTCGGCTGTCCTCTAGAATTTTTGAGACCCATTCCAGGACCCGTCTAGTATTTAATTCTAAAACAACTCTCACGATATTAGTTTAGTAGTCGTTATGCATTTTATCCCCAAACAGGTTGGAGATAGGTTCACTTAAGTCCCCATAGCGCCAAAAGATTGTTACCCACGTGGGGGAAGTTTTTAAGGTAAATGAACAGTAAACTGTAAATATGGGTCCGAAGTTAGCTACCAAATTATTTGATTTTTCTATTGTGAATGCTTATTTAGGGCCTTTATTACTACTTGCCGCTAAAGTTGGGTTTAGTAAAAGATAACTTTAGCTAAAATTAACTATAAAGTCATATTTAACTTTTTTTCCGTTATTACAACTTACTGATAAAAAATAAAGTATCTAGCTTATATTCGTAACGCACTAACAACCAAAGCTATCGGCCCGAGTGCCGGAGCAATATCGATATATTTTTACAAGCAACGACGAGCTTCTTTTTTGTTATGTTTGCTCATTTTGTTAATATTTGAAGTTGCCATATAGAAAATAATATGTAATATGACAAGTTCAAACATAAACTTAACCTTAAAAGTTACAACAGTAGGTTGTATTGTTGAACGAATATACAACAGTGTCTCCTTGTTGTTGATAATTTTCATATAAAAATTCGATACACTTATACACATTTTTTCATATGTGTTTAAAAGTTGTATTGGTTTCGTGCTATCAGTTTATGTAAATGCCAGTAATCAAGAAGAAGAATAAAAATACAAAACATTTTTTATGTAAATTGGTTCAACAATTAACATTTCAAAATTATATTGTTCGCACAGATAATTAATTTACTTTTTTCCCGTAATATTTTCCATTTTGTTGCTAGAGAATAATTCTTATCGCTTTTTGATGTTTGGAACACGAAATACACAATACAGCATAGCATTGAGCGTTCACAAACACAAAGTGTATTCAATACAACATACACGATACAAAGTGAATTGGCCAAGTTTTGTTTTGTCGCCGATTACAAATACCTTAATTATCCTACCTACTTCATTAAGTCCTCCAGTCTTGCATCATTTATATAATTTTCTTCGATTTATGTGCTGAATACATTTATATGCACTTTCTTTTGTATTTCTCCGATTAATAACATTGTCTCCCATATTTCGATGTTATGCTGTAATTTTTATAGGTTTGACAAGTTTTATTTTTTCTCATTTTTTAATTTATATTTTTATGAAATTTATTATTGTTAAAAATGCGTTATACATGGATATCCAAGTATTGATGAAACTATAAAATCAATGAAGAACAATAAATTACCTGATTTGAAACTGGAGAGTTACCTTTAATTTATTTTCGTTATTACAATTTACAGATAAAATTTTTCAAAAATATGACAGTGCCGGAGCAATGTCGATAAAGCCCACTTCACACGGTAATACTTTACTAATGATAAAGTAAAATTAAATTCCATCAGCTGAAAACAGCTGTTACACTTTTTTCTATGTGATTACATAAAAATACATCCCTGATCTAATGCGACTTGCTTGTTTTTTGGATCATTTCAAAAAACGAAGAGAGCCATACGACTGTCAAACTTTTCATCCGTATTTTCTCTCAATGTGTGATGTTTTCATTACATAGTACGTTTAGACGATCACATCCGTACTCTTCTACACAAAATTTTGACAGATCATATTACTTGTGAGACCGTGTAAAGTAGGCTTAAAACTGCTCAATTATACACGTTTTTTTAACGCAGTGACAACCGCGGGCTTCGTTTTTTGTTGTATATGCTCATTTTATTTAAATTGCCATAATGAAAGTAATATATAATATGGCAAGTTCAAACATAAAGTGACCTAAAGGTAGGATGATCCTCTCTTTAGCTTAACGATCACTTATACTTCTATCTTATTGGGTACTCATAATAACGAAGAACAATTTATCTGCTCGTTAAAATCCGGCAAGTTGTAACAATGGCTCTTAGTATAAGGAGTGAAATCATTCAAATTCTAAAATGCGTTGTTTTCGTGGAAATTAAAATGAAATAAAACTGAAATAACAAAAATAAATTAAGATATTACATCAATTCATACATAATACATCAATATTACATCAATTCATAATGTTAATAAATATTATTAAAAATAGACTGCAAAGTTTAAATTTAATATAATTACGTCATTAAAAAGCTTTATGTAGTTCATAAGGATTGTATTCTATTTTACAATAAAATTTTAGGTTTAGTTACCGCCAAAATTGAATTTTCAATCAGTTACGAAAATTCAGCGTGCATTGTAATTGGTCAAATTTTCAAAAGTTGGATTATTATTTTTATTACGTATTATCTCAGCTAACGTTAAAATTAAGTTAGACTGTTATTTTTTATTTTCTTTCCAGACGAAGTACGTCATCAATTGCTGTTCGAAGTGGAAGTAACACCAGCAACAATGATTCAAATAGTCCACCAGTACAACAACTGTCAACAACAAGCAATTTTATTAAGATGGAAATGAATGAAATGGATTCCAATTCTTATGTTGTTTACACAGAATAGCAACATATTATTATAATGTAAAGATCTTTTAAACACATTATTATAGATTTTTATATACACTTAGCAACCTATGCTTTCAATTAATTTCTAAGAATAATTTGAACGTTTAGTTTATGTATGCGGTTTAATTGATCCTTGGCTGTAAAGAAACCCTCTTAAATAGTAGTTATTATTAGCCAATTTTTGTGTCTAGCTTTTAATTACACAATAATTTCTTCCGAAATTTTAACTTACCACATTTATTGTTTGAAATTGGTGCAAGGGGTTGATATTATTTTAAAACTGAATTAAAATTTGTAATTATATTTATTTAATTTAATTTAAATTTAGATTTATGATTGAAATAATTTTATTTAACTTTGACGAGGAAGAGTCTTTTTATGTTTTTATTAAATTTTAATTTTTTCTCTCTGCTTATGTAAATTAACGTTTATAAAAAAATTATAATATAATTATAAAAATTATAATATAATAGATTATTGAAATACCACACTTTTTTTTAATAAAAGAACTGAAGTTGATAACTTGTACCAAGTAAATTTTGAACTTTTTTATTCACGTATGTATTTTGGTATTAATCTATTAAATCTTTAATAAAAAGAGAATACGACGTTATTTAATTACTCTTTTTACATTAGAGATTACAGAAGTCATATACAGTGCTTGACAAAACAATTGAAACTTTTTAAAAACTTATTTACGGCTTCTAATTGACCCCAATGGGTCAATTCGACCTCCTGGTACTGTATTTGTCTTAATTGAAAAGTACACGTCCTCTAACCTAACCTAACCTATTAACACCCATTGCTATTAACACTTATGTATTTTAAAAATATTAAAAAACTTTATAATTAAGAAATTTTATTAAAAAATATAAGTAAAATTGATGAGTTTCAACAGGGCCTGGCTACCAAATTTTTTTAATAATTTTTGAAACTGCTGATTTGTTAAGCCTATATTTATCTGAAATTGTTTTTTTTTGCTTAAATCCAGCATTAAACTCGTTAACTATTGCAAATTTTAGAAACTTTTAGTAATTGAATTTGAAAAAAATTCAAAAATATACATTAAAAAAGTAAAAAACATTAAATAACTGTAATCATTACAAACTTTTATTAATTTTTTATCTAGATATTCTCTTCTCTTATCGAGCAGAATCATAAAAGTTTCCATTGTTTTGTCAACACCGAAAAAGCGGATAATATTAAAATTTTTTTCTTTAAATTTTTGAAATATTAAATTTTTTAATATTTTGAAAATACGTAAATCTTAATAACAGTGCTTATTAATAAATTGCACAAATATTTTTCTTAAGAAAATTTTAAAATTTTCGTCGGATTGGAGCACATGAATTAATTTTTGCAAAAGTTTCCATTGTTCTGTCAAGCGCTGTATATTGTATACATATATTTATAGTACGCTAGCTAAGCAGAATTATTTCACACAATAAATGTAAACTTAAAATTTATTTTGGTAACTGATAGCATGAAACTGTAAGTTTCTTATACTATGTTCAGACATGCACTTATATTGAGTAAATCGCAATAAACGGCATTATTGATCTCAATATTTCATATAAAATGTCAATTAATTATTGCTCAATAAATTCATAAATTGTTATAATATTGACAGTGAGCATAGTACAATTTTCCGAACACTTTCTATTGATAGTTGACAACTCAAATACCAACAACGATAAACAAAAAAAAAAAAAAAACAAAACAAAAACAATGTTTGTCAATTGAATATTGAATAAGCAGCTGAACTGTGTATATTGTTATG
>OW388085.2:19612427-19766488 GCA_936449025.2 Sarcophaga subvicina | reverse complement strand
ATAATAATATAATAATATAATAATAATAAATAATAATAATAATATATAATAATAATAATAATAATAATAATAATATAATAATAATAATAATAATAATAATAATAATAATAATAATAATAATAATAATAATAATAATAATAATAATAATAATAATAATAATAATAATAATAATAATAAATAATTAATAATAATATAATAATAATAATAATAATAATAATATAATAATAATAATAATAATAATAATAATAATAATAATAATAATAATAATAATAATAATAATAATAATAATAATAATAATAATAATAATAAAATAATATAATAATAATAATAATAATAAATAATAATAATAATAATAATAATAATAATAATAATATTAATAATAATAATAATAATAATAATAATAATAATAATAATAATAATAATAATTAATAATAATAATAATAATATAATAATAATAATAATATAATAATAATAATAATAATAATAAATAATAATAATAATAATAATAATAATAATAATAATAATAATAATAATAATAATAATAATAATAATAATAATAATAATAATAATAATAATAATAATAATAATAATAATAATAATAATAATAATAATAATAATAATAATTAATAATAATAATAATAATAATAATAATAATAATAATAATAATAATAATAATAATATAATAATAATAATAATAATAATAATAATAATAATAATAATAATAATAATAATAATAATAATAATAATAATAATAATAATAATAATAATAATAATAATAATAATAATAATAATAATAATAATAATAATAATAATAATAATAATAATAATAATAATAATAATAATAATAATAATAATAATAATAATATAATAATAATAATAATAATAATAATAATAATAATAATAATAATAATAATAATAATAATAATAATAATAATAATAATAATAATAATAATAATAATAATAATAATATAATAATAATAATAATAATAATAATAATAATAATAATAATAATAATAATAATAATAATAATAATAATAATAATAATAATAATAATAATAATAATAATAATAATAATAATAATAATAATAATAATAAATAATAATAATAATAATAATAATAATAATAATAATAATAATAATAATAATAATAATAATAATAATAATAATAATAATAATAATAATAATAATAATAATAATAATAATAATAATAATAATAATAATAATAATAATAATAATAATAATAATAATAATAATAATAATAATAATAATAATAATAATAATAATAATAATAATAATAATAATAATAATAATAATAATAATAATAATAATAATAATAATAATAATAATAATAATAATAATAATAATAATAATAATAATAATAATAATAATAATAATAATAATAATAATAATAATAATAATAATAATAATAATAATAATAATAATAATAATAATAATAATAATAATAATAATAATAATAGTAATAATAATAATAATAATAATAATAATAATAATAATAATAATAATAATAATAATAATAATAATAATAATAATAATAATAATAAATACTATCTATGAAACCTAAAAACCTTTGTAACTCAATGAATACTGGGTTTTTTGGGAAAATAAGCTCAATCTGTGATCACTTTTACTTTTTATCAAAAATCGATATTTTGATGCGAGTAAGTCCATAATTTGAATAAGATGTCGATGAAATCTAAAAACATTTATAACTCAGTAAATATATTTAATATAAAAACCCAATATATTGGGTTTTTTAAGAAATTATGCTCAATCTATTATCACTTTTTATTAAAAATCGATATTGTGATGAGATTAAGTCAATAATTTATACAAAAATGTCGATGAAACCTAAAAACCTTTATAACTCGCTAAATACACAAAAATCGATATTTTGATATAATAGGATGTTTGATTCCTATTGGTATACAAAATTTCATGTAAATCGGTGCATTATTTTCTCAACTGAAAATTTGATATGGCAACAGTTTCCGAAAAAGTGGGCGTAAAAGGGGACGTGGCATCCGATTAGAAAATCTTATATACCCTATTGTTCCTTTTGCGGTACGATCTGTTAGTGTTCCAAATTTCATGTAAATCGGTTCAGTAGTTTTTCCGTGAAAGAATAACAAATACCCTACTGCAGTAAAAAGACTACTATATATATAGATTGGAATGACATCCAATCTATAGTCTAGTCTATAGTCTAGTCTATAGTCTAGTCTATAGTCTAGTCTATAGTCTAGTCTATAGTATAGTCTATATTCTAGTATATAGTCTAGTCTCATTTTAAAATTTATTTTGTAAAAGGGCCACTGTTTCTGATTAAAGGCAAAACTTACCGATGATTTTCGTATGTTTCCTGGGCGACTTGTACAGAATTCCCGGATGAACTTGTTGATACAGTACTAGATGTATCGCTCTCTGCTGTTCCAGGCCTGTTGAATTCGGGGTTGCCTTTTGAAAAAATCTATCAAATAAAAAATAAAAACATTAAAAAATCCTATCTAAAAGATTTTATTTATTACTTACCTTTCCAAAGTGTTGCCTTTTTTGGGGCTCCTTCTTATCCCGGTTCCTAGAAAAGTAATAAATTCAATTAAAAAATCTAAAAAAATTATACATTATAAAAATAAAATACTTACATATTTGACAAAACAAAATTCAAAATTCACACTTCATTAATAAAACTTTTATATTTTCTTTATTCCGTTACTCGTTTGGCGTCGAATAACATCGTTGTAAATAAGTGTATAATATAACAGGGTTGCAAATAAAAAGTATTCTTTCGTTTGTCACAATTCAAACACTTAGAGAAATTTTGTGAAAAATATATTTAAAATTTTTTTTAAGTGCAAAATGAAATGAAAAATGCACTTTTAATGCTAAAAAATACAGAAAATGGCAAAAAAAATTGCTAAAAAGCATCTAGCATTTTTTTTAAAAAAAAGTGCAGCAGACGAAAAAAGTGCTAGAATTGCACTTTAAATGCCGTTATGGCAACAGTGGTTGTAAGCGAAGAATAATAGCGAACAAGGAATTGTTGTTATATCCCAAGTTGTATATGCAAAAGTAGTGCGAACAATAAAGAGTTTAATTGAAACTAAACACATATTTGTTTTTATTTTTGTTTTCAATCAACGAATAATTATTAATGACTAATAAGGTAAGAACGTAACATTCGCTATTATTCTTTGCTTACAACGGCGATCTTCAAACCACGACTGCTTACTTCGAACACAACGCGTTTTCACACAAGACTGACTGAATTCTTACTGACTTTTGTCTGCTTTGTCTTGCCTTTTTCTATGTCCACAAAATCAGTCTGATGAATATTCTTGAATCAGAGTGTTCTTGTTTTCGCATTTTCGAGAATTATATCGCGACTGCATTGTTGTTTGTGTATTTGTGTATCTTATCTACTTGTCTATATCTTTTCTTTCATACTTGTTGGTGGTATATGTAAGCAACTTCGTTATATTTGTTAGTGTAGCTTTTGTTAATGTTTCCATTTTCGTAACACTGCCACTTAAACTTGTTCCTCCCAAATAGGCTCATTATCACTTTCCCATATTTCGCAAGTCGCTCTATGTCTACGACCTTCATTTTTGTTTGGGGGCTGCTAGCTTTCTGTATCCTGTACACGACATCGTTTAACCGCTTTACTACTTTATACGGCCCATTCCAGCTGGTTTGTAGCTCGGGGATAATCCCTTCTTCCGCTTTGGGTTGTATAGTAGAACCACTTGTCCCTCATGGAAGCCCTCAGTGTTTGCTGCTCGATCATACCTGGCTTTCATCCTGTCACTGACCACAAATTCATGGAGCTCATATAGGCTATCCTCTTTTCCAGTGTATGTGGCATCCCTTTCTGTGGCGGGCTTAACACCAAACTAAGTCACCGGGCATTTTAACTCAGTCCCAAAGATAACCTTGGCGGGTGATCTAGATGTTGAATCATGGACCACAGATCGGTACGCCAGTAGAAACCTCGGAATGTGTTCATCCCAGCCCTTCTGTTGCTCGCTCACTACTTTCCGCAAGTACTCCTCTAGGGTTCGATTAAACCGTTCTACCATTCCGTCTGACTGTGGGTGAAGCGGCGTCGTTCGAGTCTTCTTAATACCCTATAAATCACACATTTCCTTGAATACAGCTGACTCGAAATTTCTGCCTTGATCGGAATGTAGCTCTATTAGAACCCCGTAGCGGCATACCCAATTGTTTACAAAAACATTTATTATTGTATTCGCCTCTTGATTGGGTATGGCATACACTTCCGGCCATTTGCTGAAGTAATCCATCACGACGAGAACATATCGGTTTCCGGCATTGCTGACAGGAAAAGGGCCTGCTACGTCCATCGTTATCCGCTCAAAAGGTGCACCCGAGTTATATTCTTGCAGCTGACGTCGACTTCTTCTTACTGGACCTTTAGCTACAATACACTGGGTACAATTTGCTATCCAATCCGCCATTGCTATCTGATATCAATCCAATAAAAACGTTGTTTTAGTCTTTCCAGCGTCTTTGTCACTCCAAGATGTCCTCCGCTAGCTCCATTATGGAACTCCTTTAACACTTCCTTCATTTTGGACGAAGGCACCACTAATAGGTTGGATGAGGCTTTGCCATCAGCGCTTTCCCAATGTCGATATAGGCACCCGTTTATCAATTTTAAAGTGTCTCATAGTACCCAATATGCTTTTGTAAAAGGACCTCCTGCGGATATCTCATTTCTGGTAGGTCGTCTGTCCTCTTCCTTAGCTGCTATTATCTTCGCAAATAATGGGTCATTTCTTGTGCTTCGGTCTGCATAAGCCGATTATCAACGATTGATTCTTTCTCCTCGGCTTTCACGCAATGCTTCCACTCCAAATTACAGGGCCGGCGTGAGAGAGCATCAGCATTCCCATGTTTTATGCCTCTTCGGTGTTCAATACTGAAGTCGTAGGTCTGGATTCGCTCAATCCAACGTGCTAACTATCCTTCAGGATTCTTGAATTGCAGCAGCCATTTCAGTGCGGAATGATCAGTTCTTCGCAGAAAATGTTGGCCGTACAGGTACTTATGGTAATGTTTTATGCACTCCATCACTGCGAGTAGCTCACATCGGGTCACACAATAGTTCCGTTCAGGCTTTGACAATGTCCGACTATAGTAGCCTACGACTTTCTCTGTACCATTGACCACTTGGGAGAGTACACCACCAATACCATATCCGCTAGCATCACTGTCTAGAATGAATTTTTCTCCTAGGACTGGATACCCAAAACTGGTGCAGCACATAATAGGTCTTTTAGTGTCTGGAACGCCTTTCTTGTGACTCACCCCATTGATACACTTTTGATTTCTTGGTGAGTTCATGCCAGCTTGCAGCCACGCTAGCAAAGTTAGGCACAGAGGGTCTGTAGTATGTGCATAGTCCCAAAAAGCTGAGTAGTTCATGAAGATCCTGGGGACAAGGCCAGCCTTTACTGCTTGTATTTTACCTTCATCCGTGGATATGCCATCCGCTGTAACAAGATGCCCCAAATATTTCACCTGTTTTTGGAAAAATGCACATTTCTTTACGCTTAATTTTAGTCCAGCCATTGATATTCGTTGCAGAACTTCTCCCACGTTCTCGAGGTGTTCGTCGAAAGTTCTGCCCATTACTATTATGTCATCGAGGTATACCAGGCAAGTCTTCCAATGCAGTCCCTTGAGTACACGTTACATAAGCCGCTCGAATGTGGCCGGAGCATTGCAGAGCCCAATGGCATAACTTTAAACTGCCATAAGCCACCGTTCGCACTAAATGCAGTTTTCTCTTTGTCCTTGTCTGCCATCTCTACCTTCCAATACCCACTTTGTAGATCCAATGCGGAGAACCACTTCGTTCCGGCTATGGTTGATGGTTCCATTACACCGCTCCTCCTCATTTCGTCGACTAGCTCTTTGACGTCATTACGCTTCGCCAGTATCAATTTCATGTTTGACCAAGCCTGTTCTTCCTTGTCTTTTATTGTTCGTGGCGAAAGCGCAAGCATACCTCTTTAGCAGCTTTTTAACTTTATTTCTCTCTGGAGCTGCTAACACTGCTAGCCATTTCTCCACATTTTCACCAAATTCCTGTTGCCCCTTGGCTGACATTTTGGCCGATTCTGGCAATTGTTGGCTGTTTATTACCGCCTCTACTGGAGCACATTGACCCACACCGGAGTTTTTACAGTTACTCTCACTGGGAATATTCTCTGTTCAGTGGATTTGACGAGGGCCTTTGCTGATAACAAGCGGTAAAATCCACATTTTGCCAACTCATTATCTGTTGCCCCATATTCAAATTGATGCCATTAGCTATCATAAAATCGGCACCAATGATAAGACAATAAAATAAAGACGTGGCTTACGCTATAGTTACCTTCGCCTCTGTTTTTCCGTGGACGATAGCTGTCCGAAGTCTTACATTGCTAAGTAATTCACACTTCCCATTCACTACATCTGGTCTAATGATAGACTGCGTCGCACCGGTGTCTATAGAGAAGGTGTGTTGCCTGCCATTTATGTAAACGCACGCCGTAAGGTTGTTGTTGTTTTGTTACATCACTCATATTGAGACTGTGGGCCCTCGCTTGTGGGAGCCAGCACTTGCATCTCAGTGCTAGCTCGTTTTAGTTTAACGGGGACTCTTGTGTAGATGGCTGGTAGTTCGCCCGTTTATTATTCCTTGAAGGTGAGACAGATCTTGATCGTTTACGTGGCGCTTTGCAGTTTCTTTGAGAATGACCACCCTTTCCACAGTTGAAGCATTTAGGTTTAGCCTTTTGTCCGTTTTCTTCCAAAATTTGCTTCAACATCTCTTTAAATTTATTAAAAAGGCATTCTTCTTCCTCCACGACTTCCACTGTGGTCTAGAAATCGTGCAAGCGGTCTCTTGGGCTAGTGCGAAGACCACGGTCTCTACAAAGGTTGTTTTCTGTGTGGAACATTCTGCCAGTTTGATGTCTGAGTCGCGTATGCCATTAACAAACGCCTCGATTTTAAATTTGTCTATTAGTGGATGGTTTTCTGATAGGTACGTGAGTTGCACTAATCTCTCAACCTCCATTGGAAAGGCTTGAAGTGACTCATTAACCTTTTGCGCACGGCATCTTAACTCCATACGGTGTAGATCTCGTTTGTGCTCTTCGCCGAATTTATGCTGTAGCGCCACCATTAAGTCGTTGTAGTTGTTTCTGCAGATGGCTTGCATGGTTTCTAGAATTTCGGCTGCGACAACTTTTAGCGCCAAAATTAGTTCCAAAGCCTTTTCTCCATCGTCCCATCCGTTTCGGTTGGTTACTGTCTCGAATTGGAATTTGAACACGTATAGGGGTGAGCTACCATCAAAGCAAAGTGGTTTTATCCTGTCGGTACCTTATGATACGACTCGCACTGGTTCCGGTCGCTGGCTCTGGAGGTTGTTGATCTTCTGCTCCATTATGACTACTTTTCCGTAACGGACTTTTCCAAATCCAACACCTCCTCTTCGACACTGGTAATTCTTTTGCTGACCGACTTATGTATTTCGTACAGCTCCTCTGGGGTCGTGTAATGAATGTAATGTTTGTGTCAGTCAGTTTAGTGGTTGTTTTTGCTTATTATAAAGGCGATCACGCCGTTTGGGTATGACTAATAAGCCGCAGTTTGGTGAGAATAAAAATCAAATCTTTTTCAGCTATGAAGCCGTTTTGATCATTATTTTTATTCTAATTCTATAAATCAACTTACAGCTATTTATATAAATTTCTTAAGTCTAATTTCTTACCTATTAATACTTATGACCTAATTTAGTTTTTTACTTAAGTCTAATTTCTTTACATATTAATACTTATGACCTAATTTAAGTTTTACTTAACATAGAGTGTGCACGGTCAGCATTTTGCTACTTTACAATTATTACGTACTGAAAATTTTTATAATGCAATTTGATACCTCGTGCCATTGGTCATTGTCAGTTTTGTTTATATTATTGAGGAATGTATCAAAATGCATTTTTAGGTAGCACAAACGTAACCAACATACAACAGTGGATAAGTGTGACCAACACACTACACCTCCGCTCTTAAGAAAAATCTATACAATATAAATTGGATGATTTTTTTGAATAATTATAAATTCCAATTTTAATGTAAGTATATATTATTAAATTTATTTTTAAGTGTTCTAAGAATTATTTTACATTAACGTTTTATTTTATACTTTATATTTTTTAGTCTGTTTTTATGAATTGCTTTTATATTTGTTTTTATCTTACTTAATACATTCTGAATCATCTATATCTATTACTTCATATGGTCCATCATAAGGTGGTTCATATTTTCTTCTATTTCCAGCCTTGACCAAAACTAGGTCGCCTACTTTTAGTTCTATGTTGTTCGTGTTATTTAATGAGTCCATAATTGTTCTGTTTTTTACAGTCTCTATCAACTTTTTGGCACTTTCCAAAGCATGTTTTAGTCTAGTCTTGAGTTCATTAGCATAATTTTCATAATTGTAAATTTTAGGATGATTCATGAATTCATCTCCGGAAAAAGTTGGTAATTTTCCAAAAATGAGTACAAAAGGTGAATATTCAGTATCTACATGAGGGGTTATATTGTACGCAAAGGTATAGTAAGGTATCCATTTATCCCAATTGTCATCTTGTACAAATGAAAAAAATTATTCATTAAGAACCCTATGATTTCTCTCCACTGTACCCAACGTCTCATGATGATATGGTGTGGAAAATGTTTGTTCAATTTTTAATAACTCACATACTTCCCTTAACAATTCATTTCTAAATTCTGTACCGTTGTCTGATTTTAGTGTGCTGAACAAACCATATTTAAGTATTATATTCTCTACTAGTGCTTTGGCTATTGTTTTTGCTTCTTTCGTCTCTATGGGACATGCAACTATGTATTTTGTGAATTCGCATTGCATAGTTAAAATAAATCTAAAATTGTTTACTGGACGTAAAGGACCTACAGTGTCAATTACTATAGTTTTGAAACTATCTATTGGCGTATCTGTAACCTTTAATTGTTCCTTTGTATGTCTAGTCTGTTTGTTACGTTGGCATAAGTCACATTTAGACACGTATTCTTTTACATTTTTGTTCATATTTTTCCAAATGTACTTCTGCTTTAATTTTAGTAAAGTTTTCTTCACCCCAAAATGTCCTCCTTGGGGTGTATCATGGTATAATTTAATTAGTTCTTGTCTTCTCTCTTCACTTGTTATATTCTGAGGTTTTTTATATAGTAATATAATTATGTAATCGGGTGCCCTGGTAGTCTAGTGGGTAGTGTGCTAGACTATTAGCGTGAGGGTCGTGGGTTCGATTCCCACCAGAGACTCTGGTCTGTGACACTACACCGAGCAAATAGTCAAGTTACTTCGCTCGTATATAATTAGGATACAATTTGTAATTGTATTGTAATTAATAAATAAATAAATAAATAAATAATTATGTCATCTTTATTATTTTTGTTTGCTTCGTTATATTTGGCCGCATCCGCGGGTATTATATCAAATATTGCATCATTTCTCTCAATTGCAAATTTCTTGTTTCTTGTTTCTCCAAAAGAGTACCTAAATACTTTGGATTATCGCTACATCTAACACGTGTTTCATTATTCATTTTATAATATTCTACTATATGTTCATATAATTCTTTTTCATAACTTTCTGGCCTTTTTTCTAATATAAATTTTAATTTTGTTGCGCGCGATTTATATCATTTATTGACGTGCAATCCCACATATGGAGCTGATCAGTCCCCTTATGAGATTCACTCATAACATTTTTATCTCTTATAATATTATTTTCCGATGACTTTTTACTCATACCTCTTGTAATTACTAATGTTTGCTTTACCTTTTCGTCATTTTCCAATGGTATCATACTCTTTAGTGTAGTAGAATCAATATCTATCCTTGATAATGCATCGGCATTAGTGTTGTTTATTTCTTTCTTGTATATTATTTCAAAGTCGTAGTCAGAAAGTTCCAGTCTTATCCTTGTTAATTTAGAGTTCGGGTTTTTATGCGAAAATAGGGAAATCAAAGGTCTGTGATCTGTCAGAACTGTGAATTTTCTACCATATAAATACGGTCTAAAGAATTGTATGCCTAATGTATAAGTTTTATAATTATAATATTTTTTTTTTTTTTACATACCAATACTTTTAATAATTTAATTAAATAATTACATTTAATATATGAACACTTAAACCGCTACTTACATTCTAAACAGTTTTTTGTTTGTTTATATACTCTCTACTGTTAAAATGAAATTTTAAAAATAATTTACTCTTCTTATTCTTCTTCTTTTCTAATTAAAATTATCTGTTTACATTAATAATTATAACTAAAAAGAATTATTACTATTACAACTATTTCGAAAATTATTTAAATTTTTGATGTAATGTTGGTCGAAAATCCTCTTGATGTGATTGCTGGTGATGGTGATCGATTAAAGTCGATTCATCTTTTGTCACTAGATAGTCAGGTGGTGGTGTATAGGGTCTATCTAGAGGATAATAGGCGCTACGTGCTGGGCTATTATCGCTAGGTTCATATTTGGGGCGTGGTATACGTAATTGTTTAATTTCCGTTATATATGATTCCATTTTGTCTAGTAAAGTTAACTTTTTAATTTTTATTAACTTGCTTTTATTTCTACTTGAAATACGTTTATAAATTTTTTTCTTAAAAAAATTTCGATTTCTTTTTTTTAATTCTTTGTTTATACTACTTGAGAGTAATCGAACCGGACGCTTTAAACGCTAACGAGTGGGCAGGATCGCCATGTAATAAATGTTACAATGATATGGCAGGATCGCCATATAATGAATGTAATGTTTGTGTCGGTCAGTTTAGTCTTTGTTTTTGCTTATGGTAAAGGCGAGCACGCCGTTTGGGTATGGCTAATAAGCCGCAGTTTGGTGAGAATAAAAATCAAATCTTTTTCAGCTATGAAGCCGTTTTGATAATTATTTTTATTCTAATTCTATAAATCAACTTAGAGCTATTTATATAAATTTCTTAAGTCTAATTTCTTACATATTAATACTTATGACCTAATTTAGTTTTTTACTTAAGTCTAATTTCTTTACATATTAATACTTATGACCTAATTTAGGTTTTACTTAACATAGAGTGTGCATGGTCAGCATTTTGCTACTTTACAATTATTACGTACTGAAAATTTTTATAATGCAGTGATACCTCGTGCCATTGGTCATTGACAGTTTTGTTTATATTATTGAGGAATGTATCAAAATGCATTTTTAGGTAGCGCAAACGTAACCAACAAACAACAGTGGATAAGTGTGACCAACACACTACACTCGCTTCAAGACTTTCCTTTCAATTCCTGACAAGAATTTTTGTTCTCTGTGCTCCATTTTTTCCATAATTGGTGCTTGAAGTTTTTGGTTTTCGGCTCTAGAAGCTTCTTGTACATCAGGCAGAAATTTCTGATTTTCTTTTGGTTTGCTACTTGCATTTTCTCCATCATAGCAGCTAGCTACGAATTTATGTCAACGCCGCTAGGGGTTGCAGGGACCTGTAACTCTCGTTCCTCTTCATCCTCGAACTCGTGAGAATCGATGCCAATGCCGTGAAGGTGTAGTTGTTCACTTAACCGCCTTTGGAGTTCATTCTTCGTGACCTAGTTGGCAGCTCTAGTTTACCCAACTCTCGTTTAAGCCGTTCTACTCTTAGTTCGGAGAGTTTCATTTTATTTATTTTTTAATTATTTATTTCTACTTTTGGATTTTGCAATCCCACTTCTAACACCAATTGTTACGTTTTTAACTTTTTAAAAACGTTTAGAATATGAGTGCGTTAATTGCAAACAAAGTAAAAAACAAATATGTGTTTTGTTGTTTCAATTAAACTCTTTATTGTTCACACTACTTTTGTGTGCCACCGTATACAACTTAACGATACAACAACAATTTATTAATTCGCTACTATTCTTTGCTTTCAACGCAGATCTTTTCAACGACGATCTTCAAACCACGACTGCTTACTTCGAACACAACGCGTCTTCACACAAGACTGATTGAATTCTTATTGACTGTTGTCTGCTTTGTCTTGCCTTTTTATATGTCCACAAAAATCGGTCCGATGAACATTCTTGAAGCAGAAGGTTCTTGTTTTCGTCTTCTCGAGAATTCTATCGCTACTGCATTGTTGTTTGTGTATTTTGTTCACTGTGTTAGTTGTTGCGTTCTTGTTTACTTGCTTATCTCCTTTTCTTTCATGGTTTTTTATTACCTTTTAACTCATAACTAAAATTATAATGTAAAATATAAAAGAATAAGAGCAAGAGCAGCTTAGGCCTTCAGCTCAACAAAATTAATAAATTATATGATTAAGAGGTATTATAACATTATAATATTATTGTAAGATAATTCCAATGTTTATATTTTATAAAGTAGTTTGGATTTTTTAAGAAATTTCATTAATTTGGATATGTTTTCAACATTAGGATAGGATAGGGAGTCTAAGAGATCTGAGTTTTGAAAAACCGAATTACGAATTTTCGACAGCAATGGGCAGTGGCATAAAACATTGTTACGTTTTTACCTTTTTAAAAACTAAAAGGTGTTATCCTTATCGATTTCGGTGCAGTGTCTATTAATTCGTCTCATTAGGTCTTTTCGATTTAAATTATCAGTGAAGTATACGGGTTGATTCCCCGCGTTCTGCATTGTCTGCAAATTCATTATCTACAATTCCACAATGACGAGGGACCCAAATTTATTTAAAATTAGGAAATCGATCGATCGATCACAATGGTTCTAATTGCAGATTAGTATTGGAGATATTAAGAACTGACTTTATAGCTGAGAGAGAATCCGTACAGATAATAAATTTTCCCTTCTGTTTTCTCACATATCACATATCGCTATAATTTCTGTTGAAAAATTTGAACTAAATTCATAGTTTTACAATTTTTATAACTCTGTTGCCTGTTGTGATACTGTATGAGACAGATGAATTTAGTTTTGGACCGTCGGTGTAAAGAAATTCGTAGTCCGCAAGGGATTCCTTGATGTTTGCAAATAATTGTCTATATTCAAGAGGGGAAGTAATAGATTTCGGAAGTTTATGAAGTGACATGTCAATCTATGAAGAATCTAAAAGCCATGGTGGTTGTTTAGTAATTCTTGAGGTGATATAATTCGGAAAATCATGGGCTTTACTATTTTGAATTATTCTATGAAGGGCTGAGGGTACTTTTGGATTTCTTTTGGAATGTCTTGTATTTTTGGCTATTTGTATTAGTGGGTTATTTTCGCCATAAGTCAATTGTGTGTCTAAAGATCTAATTTTAGACTCATAACGTAGATCGCAAAATGCCTAAGGATATCCTTACGATGGATTTTATAATAATGTAAATTTTATTTATTTGAGATTTAGGAGCATAACCGAAGAATTGTAAACCGTAGTTAATCTTTAAGAGAATAACTGCTCTAACTATTGAAAGAAGCGAAATTGAATTTGTATTCCATTTTGGGTGAGATAGGCATTTTAAAATATTGTTACGCAAATCGAAACGACCTAATACTGTTTAACATTAAAAACGATAAACAAAAGCCACACAATACAAATACACACTAACACTAAGGATACAATGAACGTGTTGATTATCTAAAGCTGCACACACACATATGTACAACGAACCTGGTTGCACCTGGTACCAACAACAACATGAAATGAAGTAAACCAGCTACGACAAATATGTAATAGACAACATAAGCAAAGTACACAAACAACAATGTACTAGCAATAGAGTTCTCGAGAAGGCGAGAGCGAGGACCTTCCACATCGAGAACGTTCATCATACTGATTACGTGCGTGCGTATATAAAAGGGCAACAAGATCAGCAGTCAGTCAGTTATAATTCAGTCAGCCTTGTGTGAAGACGCGTTGCGGTTTGAACGTACAAGTGGTATTGCTTGCAAAAAGGTTGTAAGCCCAGAAGATCTAACGAACAGTTGTTAGTGTTAACGCGGACAGAAGTGTGAAATAGAATAGTGTACAAGCAAATTATTGTTGTATCGTTAAGTTGGATACGGTGGCACACAAAAGTAGTGAAAAGGATAAAGAGAGTTTAAGAGAAAATAAACACATATTTGTTTTTGCTTGGTTTGAAATTAACGAACTCATATTTAAACGTTTTTAAAAAGGTAAAAACGTAACAATATTTAATCTTTGAGGAAGAGAGGTCTGTAGGAATTGAATATGGTCGTTCCAGTTGTAGCGTTCATTTATTAGTATGCCTAACAAACGAAGAGAATTTACTTTCGATATAGATATGAGTGTAGATCGAAGTTCACAGCTGCAGTTTTTAAGACGACAGATATGTAATTATTTACATTTTGAGGACGATAGTGAAGCGCCCGATAAGTCGCACCAATTGTTTTTAAGTAAGAAAATAGATTATCACGATTCAGCACAAGGTTTTTCTTTCGATTAGATTTAATAATTAAATTAAAATCGTCTGCGTATGCACAGAAATCGATTTCTTTATGTAGTGATAAGATTAAGCATAATTTATTGTATGATATAAGAAAAATGATTACCGAAAAGGGAGAACCCTGTCGAACTCCATTATGTAGAGGAAAAATATTGGAAATTTTGTTGTTAATGCGAATTGTAATTTTCCTATTGGACATAAAATGAACAATGTACCTAATAATATTTTGACCTACTTTCCATTCTTGTAATTGCTGTAGTACTGAGTGAATACCTATTTTATCAAATGCTCGTTCAAAGTCTAACGATGCGATGGTAATGTGTTTACGTAAAGAGAGGCTATTAGCAATTTGATAGTCTACGAAAAGCAGAGCATCAATTGTCGAACTACCCTTTCTAAAACCAAATTGACGATTGTTAAGTAGTTTATTTTTGGTAACAAACCACCATAATCTATTTGCTACAATTTTGTCTAAAGTTTTTGATAAGCAACTATTTAAAGATATGGGTCTGTATCAACTTATATTAGTTTTATTCTTTCCAGGTTTTAAGATAGGCACTACGATCCTATTTTTAAATTGTTGTGGAATAGAATTTTTAAAGATTTTGTTGAATAGGGCTATAATGCGGGTTTTCAGACATGCGGCAGCATCTTTAACATTATATACGATATTCCGTCCATTCCAGGGGTGTTACCATTTAATACTTTTAAAGTTGAATTAAATTCTATGAAGTTGATTTCTGATTCTATTTTCATAGCTTAGGCACATGGTGTGGCCGAGGGGAGGTTGGTCGTGAAATCTTGTTTCCGTGATCTAAAATTGTTCAAGAAATTGATGTCATCAGATTTTTCAGACCAATATTTGCCAAATTCGTTGCCTATATCCAAGGAGTTTGTATACAATGTATCTTAGTTTAACAAAGAGGAAATGCAGTGAATTCTATGAAATGTAGCCTGTAAAATTCCTAATATTGGTCCAAATTTTCTGAATTGAACTGATTGGTGTAATTTTAGAGGTTAGTTGAAAAATAGATTAATTTTTTGCTAGTTTAATTTGTCTTTTGTATTTCGCATTGTCCTTTTTATACATTATTAAGTTCGCTTGTATCATGTTTCTCTTGAATGATTGCCAGAGTTTATTTTTCTGTGCTTTTAATTTTTCTAGTTCTTTGTTCCACCAGGGGACCGTTTTCCTAGTTGTTCGTGATTGTGGAATAGACATATTTGCGACTTGTAAAATAGGTTTACATATATTTGATGTTTCTTTATTTATGTATATTTGATACCACTGGCCTAGTTTCATTCAATGTTCCACAGAGTTGTTGACATTTCGGCCAATCAGCAAAATTTAAATTGAATTTAGGTTTATTGAATTCTCTACATACTACGTTATTAGAAAATAAAGAGATGACAATAGGAAAAATTCCAAAAGATTTTTTCCAGTTTTCCAGCTAATGTGGGGATATAGAACAGGCGAACAAAAGCTAAGATTGATATGGGAGAGAGTTCCCAGAGTGTTTAGGTAATTAAGAGAACCGTCATTTAGGAGTATAAGATTAGACTCGTTCCGAAATTTAAATAATATAGTCCCTTTGTGAGAATTGGTAGTAGAACCCCAACTTCTATGGGAGCTATTAAAATCACCAAGTATAAGTAATGGTTGATTTGTACAAAATATATTTTCAAGGTCATTCTGATTGAAATTTGTTGAACGTGAAAAATATGTACTAATTATATTTAGTTTGATTTGCGATATGATTTCTATACCAACTGTTTATGTCTGACAGTCTAAACTTCCCATCCTTGCCAACATAAACAGGATTGTTTGTTTGTGTATTTTTGGTATTTGGTACTGTAAAGTTACCTTTAACTTATTTTCGTTATTACAACTTACAGATAAAATAAAGTTAACTGTTTGCAAAAATATGGCAGTGCCGGAGCAATGTCGATAAAATTGCTCAATTAAACAAGTTTTTTTTTAACGCAGTGGCAATGACGGGCTCGTTTTTTTGTTTTATATGCTCAATATGTTTAAATTTGAAGTTGCCATATTGAAAATAATATATAAGATGTAGTTCAAACGTAAACTTAACTTTAAAAGTTACCGGCAGGATGATCCTCCCTTTGATTAACGCTCACTTCTATCTTATTGGGTACTCATAATAATGAAAAACAATTTATCTGCCCGTTAAAATCCTCCCTTTAGTTAACGGCAATTTGTAATAATGGCCCTTAAAGTAGGTGGGATTTATTGATTTGCAATAAAATAAAGTGAGGTAACACAATAGAATTTATTTATGGGTTTCCGTTTGGATTTTATATTCTCTTATTTATTCATTTTTGGAACCATTTTTATTTTTTGATAATTTTAACTTAAGTGAAAAGATTTTATTTGATTTTTATTTGCCACTTTTTATTTATTTGAACTTATTTATTTCAATTATTTGAAGTCGAGTTATTTTTTGGTAACTTTGAAATTAGTGAAAAATTTGAATTTTTTAAATTTTTTTCTTGATTTAATTTTATATTTAATTTATTGAATTTAAATTTAATCTATTTATTTTTAGTAGCCTACGACTTTCTCTGTGCCGTTGACCACATCGTACACCACCAATACCATATCCGCTAGCATCACTGTCCAAAATGAATTTTTCCCCTGGCACTGGATACGCCAAAACTGGTGCAGCACACAATAAGTCTTTTAGTGTCTGGAACGCCTCTTCTTGTGACTCACCCCATCGATACGCTTTTGATTTCTTGGTGAGTTCATGCAACCTTGCAACCACGCTAGTAAAGTTAGGCAGAAAGCGTCTGTAGTATATGCGTAGTCCCGAAAAGCTGCGTAGTTCATGAAGATTCTGGGGACGAGGCCAGTCCTTTACTGCTCGTATTTACCTTCATCCTTAGATATGCCATCTGCTGTAACAAGATGCCCCAAATATTTCACCTGTTTTTGGAAAAATGCACATTTATTTACGCTTAATTTTAGTCCAGCCATTAATATTCGCTGCAGAACTTCTCCCAGGTTCTTGAGGTGTTCGTCGAAAGTTTTGCCCATCACTATTATGTCATTAAGGTACACCACGCAAGTCTTCCAATGCAGTCCCTTGAGTACATGTTCCATAAGACGACCGAATGTGGCCGGAGCATTACAGAGCCCAAACTGCTATAAGCCGCCTTTCGCACTGAATGCAGTTTTCTCCTTGTCCTTGTCTGCAATCTCCACCTGCCAATACCCGCTTTATAGGTCCATTGTGGAGAACCACTTTGTTCCGGCTAGCTTGTCGAGTGTGTTGTCAATTCTCGATGGCGGGTTACTGTCCCTTTTACTGACATCATTCAGCTTCCTGTAGTCTACGCAGAATTTTGTACTGCCATCATTCTTGTTGACTAAGACTGCAGGTGAGCTACACGGACACGATGATGGCCTGTTCTTCCTTGTCTTTTATTGTTCGTGGCGAAAGCGCAAGCACACCTCTTTAGCAGCTTTTTGGCTTTATTTCTCTCAGGAGCTGCTAAACCTGCTACCCATTGCCCACACTTACACTAAGTTCCTGTTGGTTCTTGGCTGACATTTCGACAGCTTCAGGCAATTGTTTACTGTTTATTACCGCCTCTACTGGAGCATATTGGCCCACATCGGAGTTTTTACAGATCACTTTTTCGTGGCCTGATAAATTTAGCACTCTCACTGGGACTATTCTCTGTTCGGTGGATTTGTCGAGGGCCGTTGCGGATAACAAATCCGTCTGAATTTCTGCTGGTTAAACAACCCACAAGCCGTTTTCCTCACAATCTCCTTCCACAGGCGCCCATAGCAATGATTACTCTGAGGTGGTAATTTTTGTTGTTCGACAGCAACTATCCTTCTGGCGTGCAGTTCATGCTTGTATCCCACGTCAAGAGGTATCTCCACATTTCGCCAACTCATTATATGTTGCCCTATATTCAAATTAATCCCATGAGCTATCATAAAATCGGCACCAATTATAACCTCGTCCACAATATCGGCAACAATAAGGATGTGGCTTACACTAATGTTGGCTAAAGTCACCTTCGCCTCTGTTTTTCCGTGGACGGTGGCAGACTGAAGGTGTGTTGTCTACCATTTATGTACCCGCACGCCGTAAGTTTGTTGTCGTTTTGTTGCATCGCTGATATTGAGACTGTGGGGCCCTCGCTTGTGGGCCCAGCACTTGCCCTCAGTGCTACCTCGTTTTAGTTTAACGGGGACTCCTGTGTATATGGCTGGTAGCTCGCCCCTTTATTCCTTGTTGGTGAGACGGATCTTGACCTTTTCCGTGGCACTTACAGTTTCTTTGGAAATGACCACCCTTTCCAGAGTTGAAGCATTTAAGTTTAGCTTTTTGCCCGTTTTCTCCCAAAACTTGCTTCAACATCTCTTTAAATTTATTTAAAAGGCATTCGTCTTCCGCCACGACGTCCATTTTCGCGCTTTGCTTACTTGTAGTTTACAAATCGTGCGAGCGGTCTCCTGGGCTAGTGCGAAGGCCACGGTTTGCAAAGGTTGACTTCTGCGTGGAACATACCACTAGTTTAATGTCTGGGTCACGTATACCATTAACAAACGCCTCGGTTTTAAAGTTGTCTATCAACGGATGTTTTTCCTGTTTATGTAAGCTGCACTAATCTCTCGACCTCCATTGGAAAAGCTTGAAATGATTCATTAGACTTTTGCGCCGGCACCTTGCCTCCATGCGGTACAGTTCTCGTTGTGCTCATCGCCGAATTTACGCTGTAACGCCACCATTAAGTCGTTGTAGTTGTTTCTGCAGATGGCTGAGAGGGTTTCTAGGTTTGTCAACGGTATTTTTTAAATGTGACACTCTTTCGTCGACACCAGTGATTCTTTTGCTGACCGACTCATGTATTTCCTGCAGCTTCCCTGTTGTCGCTTTGAGCTCCTTTTCAATTTTTGACAAAATTGCTCCTTGCAGTTTTTGATTTTTTTCGACTCTGGAAGCTTCTTGTACATCATCCAGAAGTTTTTGATTTTTGGCTATAGATGGCATCATAGCGGCTAGCAACGATTTTATGTCGACACCGTTGGGGGTTGCAGGATTCTGTAGCTTTCGTTCCTCATAGTCTTCGAACTCGTAGGAATCGATGTCAGTGGCCTGAACCCGCAGTTGTTCCCTTAACCGTCTTTGCAGTTCATTCTTCGTGCCCGTTGTTAGCAGCTCTAGTTTACCTAACTCTCGTTTAAGCCGTTCTACTCTTAGTTCGGAGAGTTTCATTTTAATTTTATTTTTTTTTATTTATTTATTTTTACTTTTGGATTTTGCAATCCCACTTCTGACACCAATTGTTACGTTTTTACCTTAAAAAAAACTACTAATCTGTTCGGTAGATCTTTACAACGGCGATCTTCAAACCATGACTGTTTTCTTCACACGCAACATGTCTTCACCAGTGATGCCAAGTGTAGGGATTTTTCCCTTTTTGTAGGGATTTTTTTCAAAAATTTCACATGTAGGGAAAAAGTAAAAGATTTCTTAGTTTTTTCGAATTGTAGGGAATTTTTTCAATTTCAAAATTTTAGCATCTAAAACCTATTTTTCTTCCAATACAAATTAAGAAATGTATATATTTTTTAAGTGTATCATTGTAATTTTGTAAATCTGGTAATACCTCTGTAATATAAAGTAAATAAATATGTGGCATCTTTAATAACAATGACAAGTTGATACAAGTTCATGATTGATTCAAAATTGATGGTTATAGCTTCATTCAAGATAATTCTCCGCTTGGTGTGGCAGTGGTTATCAGGAATACTATCCAATATAGTAAAGTTTCTATATTCAATGTAGATATAAATACTTCACTTATACAAATAAATTCCTCATATGGCAATGCACATAAGAAATATATACTTGGATCAATTTACATTCCTTGCAACTTTCAGCATCAGCAGTTAGAATTGGACCTGAATACTGTCCTTCAAACCTGTTTAGGCTTCGATGGCTTCATCCTTGGTGGTGACTTTAATTCAAAATGTTCATCCTGGGGCGACGCAATGCAAAATTCCAACGGAAAAATTCTTAGGAAGTGGTTGGACGATAATTCATTGGAGGTTGTTCGCATCTGCGATTCCGTACCATCTTATCCAAATGGACCTTCTTTTTTGGATCACTTTCTTGTTAGCACTCAACTCATTGATGTAAATAATCGAAATTTTTCCGTCTCTTCGTTGCCAACTTTTTCAGATCATTTTCCAATCAAACTGAAATTGAAAATAAACTGTACAAACATAATATTGAATACACCACAATCATTTATATCTTATAAAAGTACCAACTGGAATCTATTTAGTAGTGATCTGGGGAATTTGAGCAGAGTCATTTTGCCACCAATAAACACCAACCTGGAGAATCAAAAAGTTGATGCATTGATCAAGGAGTTCAATACTGCGTTTAACAGAATTCATGATTCCCATTGCCAAAGGGTGACGACCAATAACGGGAAACCCCCTCTTTCGGAGAGAACCAAAAAACTCTTCATAATAAAGTGCCAATGGCAAAAGGAATTGAAGAATATCTTTCACCGCACCGGAAACATTCAGCAGTGAGTACAAAATATTATCGAAACAAATCCAGCTCTTGAGGGTAATTATTAAAGAATCTGTTGGAATAGAATACGCGGAAATAATTAATAATAAACTGAAAAATATTAAACCAGGACCGTCTGCATTCAAGGATATTTATCAATTCACAGGAGGAAAGAAATCCCCTTTATGTCGACAAATAAGACATAATGATAACGTTATAACAAACCCCGCAGAAATCGCAAATGAATTCCGAACCATTTATTCTTCAATTTTCCGCCGTACGATTCCGGTGCAGCCAGTGGACGACCTTGACTCAAGAATATCAAGTTGTATAAATGCAATTCCAAATCATATTTTTAGCCAAAAGTATAGGTATGGGTCTGAATGGACGGAGACCATGTGATCGCACGGTTGTAACAGTCTTAGACCTGTCAGTGGCAGACAAGCATATGTTGAATATAGAGGTAAAACATCCAAGTACAGGCAAATCAAGATGGCGGAGTTTCCCCCCAATATTATTTAACCTGAACCTATCATTGTAGTGTTTGTATCTGGTGAGAAGACTGAGAGTAACACCAAGTATCTCCTGCTACCTTAGAACCCTCGGTGACTTATGCGTAACCTTACTTTCTTACCGGAGAAATCCACAGTGACCTTATTCACCTTCTGGACCAAAGGAGTGCAGTTAAATCTGGACATTGCTATCGAAGGACGGACAATACCATCCGGAAGCAAGATGTATTTCTCTAAACACCTAAGTCCAGAAATAAGGTCTTAAAAGCCCTGCAAGGAACAACATGACACTATAGGTGAAATGACTACATCTTCAGGCCAAAATTATAAGGAATCACTGAATAAGAATGAAAATAAGTGTACGGGCTGATGTAAAGCTTATCAAATTCAAAATTTCTGATCTAATATGGCGACCTAAATTCTATAATTTCTTCAGATTTACATGAAAATCAGTGTACGGGGCTTTTTGTAGTTGCTGATTTCAAATATGAGAAAATTTTTCAAATTCTAAATGCGGATCCAATATTCAATACTAAAATTTCTTCAGATTTCAGTGACTAAAACTGAAACAACAAATGCATATTACATATTTACACAAAAAAATTAAATTAAAGGTAGGCAGTAGGGTTTTCAGTATCTTTACCACTGGTGATAATTGTTCACACGAGTGAACAAATTTACTAATCTCTAATCCTGCCTTCCAATATCCTTTACATATAATGATAATAACATCAACATACCCACATGCATTAACATATTCAACTTAATAATACACATCCTTTGTAGTTCAGTTGATAATCAACAGTGCACAACTAAAAAACAAATCCCAAGTGTGTGAATTATACTGAAAAGGATAATTTAAATTTATTTAAAAGACTTAATTTTTGAATTTGGAACTCTGAATTACTGTGAACAAAATTATTTTTAAATTAATATTGAAATTTGAGTTTTATATAAATTATAAAATAAACATAAACTAATCTCACAGAAATATTGTGCTAACTATTGTGAAAAAAATATACCAACAAAACATTAACTAATATTTATTGTTAACACAGAAACAAACACATATACACATATTACAAGGTTTGTACATTATACACCCTGTTGTATTACGATATATATTGTTACGATATATTTGTTTACGATATTCGTACAAATTTTAACGAAAGAACAAAAGTGATCGACAATTAAATTTCCCTTTCGGAATAGCAACTTTGTATTACGAAAACAATCGTAAGGTATGAGAAAAGCGTTAGGAAATTATTCGAAAGCTATTTTGCTAGTGACAAATTGGAAGAATAACAAAAATGTAAGTATTTTAACTATTTAAAGTAAATAAAAGTGTACAAGAAACAAGTAAATGTTAATAACAAATACTATAACATTTATATAAATATAAATAATAAATATACAGGTATGTGATGAAAAACGATTTCGATCAAAAAACGCTATAAAATCGGAAACAGTTGTGATGGCACCACTTATTTCTGTTTTCTTTTGGTTTTGTTCTTAAACTGAATTCGATTTCATTTTTCATTTTGTTCTATAAAAATTTCAAAAATAAGAATGTGATAGAAAACGAAAATTGATTTTCGTTTTTAAATCGAACAACCATTTGTATACGATTTGCTAAAATTGTTCTGTTTTAATAATAAAAAAATTGTGTGATTTATCTAATAAACAGAATTTTTTGTTTTTATAAAAATAGTTTAAATACGGTTTATATTTCTCATTTATTTACTATATAAAATTATTTAAAAATGGGCTTTCTGCAATTGCATCCCGGTTTCTGCTTGCCTCAGTATTTGTTGGATTACTTAAGTCAAATTCGATTTCACTAGGATCAGGTTCTTCAAGTGGAGTAGTCGTAGTATCAAAATTGTGGCCTAATTTGTATAAGTTACACATATTGTGAAGTTGAATATTCGTTGAATATTTTCAAAACGATTGGAATTGTTGATTATTAAAATTGAGGTTGATAAAACAAATGCCATTGCTATGCTTTACAAATTAAAAAATAATTTTTTTTACTAAAAAGTTTGTTATTTAACATGAAACGGTTTAGAATAAAACAAAAAATGGAAACTAAAACCGTTCGGATTTCATCACATCTTATAACAAAACGTTCGTTTTCCAAATTCGATTTTACTTGAAAACGAATCGATTTTCATCACATACCTGATATATAAAAAAATATAATAAATATGTGTAATAGAAATAAATATTTGTGCTCTTGAAATTTTTAAGGGATACTAAAAAAAGCGTATACACAAATAAAAAACAATACGAAGAAATGGTTTAATTCATGACGAAGCATCCTGACTTCGCAAAAGGCCATCTTAATGTTTCAGATGCTCGAAATAAATCGAATATGTGGCAAAAAATGTGCACAGATTTAAATCCATTTGGACCACCTGAACGTAATGTTAAGAACCGGAAAAAGGTAAGTTTGTTTAAACATGGCTATAGATATTTTGAATAATCTATTTGTAAACATACGTTAGGTTTTGGCAGATTACAAAACTACGTAAAGATTAAATGCCGTCGAAACAGAAGCAGTATTCCTGGAACAGGTAATGGACCAAGCAGATACTGTTCACTTACACCATTGGAAAAGCAAACATCCTATTGATCTTGGAGGCTGTTAGTGGAATGAGAGGTACTGTGGAGTTTGGTGTAAAATTTCATTTAAACACCACACCATCATCGAATAAAACTTACACTAAAGAAATGAATATTGATGATGAAATTATAATAAAAAAATTTCATTTTTTTATTTCAATTCTTCGTATTTTTTTGGTATTTTGAGTATATTGCACTTTTGCTTATTGGCTCGTGGCTTATTTAATTACTTTGTTGTTGTTTTAATTATTATTTAATAATAAATTCTTGTAATTGAAAGCTTTGCAAAAAATATTACAACAAGAAATGATACCTTAAAGGTTTCTAAAGCATTATTCTTTAGCCGATCTTTACTTCTCTTTTATAAAAAATTTTTATTTTTTTCCATTTGGAATATTAAAATAAAAAACACAATATTTATGTATTTTTATTAATTTTATTTTTGTTATGGGAAATTTTCGTCCATTTAGACATTTTAGTTGCAGTGCTCCCAAGTTTTCCTAATATTTCCCATTTGTTTATAAATACAACTTTGCCATCATTTCGAAGGAGTTACTCAGTACGGTTTAGCTTTCGATTCAGAAATCGCTCTCGAAGAATTTTGCTTTTCGAATCGAAATACGCGGTAGCCCCCCAGGTCCAAGTGGAACGTAGACCTCTGTCGTTGTTAGTCTGGGAGCCATTGGCTTTAGTTTTGGTGATATTTTTAGTCACAATTAAATTAGGCCCCGATTATGGTTTACAACAGTTGTAAATTTAATGTTGTATTTTTAAAATTGCGATTATGATTTACAACAGTTGTTTCTAAGTGTTGTCAGAACGGTCAAAAATTTACAACAGCTCATTAGCTGTTGTCTTGATGCAGCGGTAAGTTTAAAAAAGGAAATGGAGAAAAATTTGTATAAATTTGTAAGTATATATAACAGTGCAAATAATTTTTTGTGGAAATTTTAAAAATTATGCATAACTGTAAATGTTTTATAGAAAAATAAACAATAAGAAGCAGATGTAAAAAAGCTGGTCGTGTTAATGAGAGCAAATTCTGACATTTATATATTTTAATTTTAAGTACTTTTGAAATGAATTTATTGCAATACATAAAATAAAAAAGTATAATCAAGCAGAACATATATTTGTAATTTTAGTGGCAGTTTCAGGAGAATAGTGCAAACCTCTTGCAGAAAGGGATTTTTAAGAGTTCCTAGATGCAGACTTGAAACTACTAAGCAAAGAATTGATTATCTTGGCGGTACTAAATTTAATAATTTGTCTCGTGACATAAAATTTATCACTCGCATATCATTATTTAAAATATCTTGTAAGCAAATGCTATTAAATAACCTTGAAACACTCTTGCAGATGTATTTATCTTTAAAAAATTTTTTCTTTTGATATATATTTTCTTCTTATCTTTATAAAATTTATTTCGAATAAACAAAACGCATGTAATAATTTTTTTATGATGTATATGTATTTATTAAGTACATTGTAGATTTTGCCAACTTGTCCCAACAATGTCTAAGAGACGTTGGGACCAAATATGTATGTAAATCAATATTTTGTACAAATAAATGAATTAAAAAACATCGGAATCTGCGTTTTTTGCTTTGGAATGGACTGTATTAAAACGGAGCTCTGGTGATCCTTCCGCGGCATTTCGAAACGGAATTATTAAAAACGTTTCCATTGGTATCCTGCGTCACCTTAACACATAAAATGCATACATACATATGTACATATATCTGTATTTATAAAATGGAAAGAAATGCTATAAACAATACTGAATTTTATAATTGAATAATTTTACGTACTCAGTATCTGGTAATTTCAAAGGGTTGGAACTGTCCGAAATTTCATGTGCGCTTTCTTGGTACCCTCATCATCATCAAAGAATTGCATTTTGTGCAAAGAATATCCATTATATATATTTTAACTTTTTTAAACACTACGCGCTTAAATTTTTTTAATGTAATAATTTTTGTTTTCAATTGACAGTTTTATACACTCAAGGGTGTATTTTAAAAGAAAGTATGCTAACATTGAAGAACAACCCTGTGACATACACAACATATAGATGTTGTAAACCGCAATCAAGAAAATAACAGAGACAACACAACATTTATGTGTTGTGAACCATAATCTGGACCTTAATGTTTAATTGTCCACTACAGCAGTTGGCCCTGTAGTTGACTGACCATTCCCGATGAGTGGTTAGGCCAGAGCATATCTTCAGGTGGCACCAGTTATCACATCCCTTACACCTCACTGATCTAGTGTGTTGATTATCTTATGGCATACTGAACAGATCCCTACAGGCTGGATTCTGTTCAATACCGGCTCTTATTAACAAGGTACAGAGCAAAAGTACCGTCACATTTTGCTCACCTTTGGGAAAAACTTCCTGTTGAAACAACTTTCGCTGGGTTGACAATCTTTGGCCGATGAGTTGTCGGGTCGTTCCGGAGCGTAGAACGCCAACATAGTGTAGCATGATTTGGTTATCGTAATTGCCTATACAATTATTAGTTATTGAAGTGTCATATGTCATCGAAATGCTTCACATTAGCAATGACTATCTATTTCTTGTTGCCGTAGGTAGAAATGTAAACAAGCACACAAACTTATACGATGTATTGTATTACTATTGTGAGTACACACAACCAAACATATGTATGAACTTCGAAAGAACCCCGAGCTTCACATTACATGTTACCCACATTTAGCATTAGAATAATTTTAAGTATGGGTACGTTCGTAAATGCAGTAGTTGTGCAACATTGCAGCATAATAAAAATCAAATGTTCAAAAATGCAATACTTGGCAGCACTGACTTGCGTCGAACGTTTTTTTTGCAGACAAATGGCAATGCTATCGCAAATTTTTGCAAATTTAGCAACAGTTTGATTTCAGTTGCAATAGTTCGCGGTAAACCATTTGTTCGACAAAATTGTAGCTTCGTGAAATAAAAGTTATTAAACAGAAGAAAATTTAGCTTTATTTGCAGAAAATTGGAAAAGTAATAAAATTTAACCGATATTGTTATAGAAAATTTTGGTTATTTATATTTTTAGTTACGAGGAAGATTTCACATTCAACATACAAAAATTAATAATACGAACTAGACTGGATATGGAGTCGGACTTCCAAGAAGGGAGAAAGAAGTAAGTATTGTGGGGAAAAATCTTATTAAAAATTAAAGAACTCATGCCGGACTTTGAAATGACAAAGGAACAAATAAGAAAATGGCTGTAGAATACATCATCTTGATACCGGTTTATTACTTCAAAGTAATTTCTTATTTTAGGAATATGCCTTCTTTTTAGTTTTAATTGATTTGTAATAACCAGAAGTCTTTTCATTCTTTTCCTTATTCTTTTTTACTATAATTTAATAGAAAGCTCTCAGGTCCACCGTCTAAATTTTCAATAATAATTGTTATTGTTAATTTTGAGAACAATTTTTTTTAATTTTTGCAGAACGTTCTAAAAAGCAACTTCTGTTTAGTTATTGTGCAGTAGCAAGCATCTGCAACAGTTGATCACGCATTAGCAACAAAACTTGGCATTACTGCGCGCAAATTTGCTGAATTTACGAACGCACCCTATATTTTGTAACATAAATTAGGTTTAAGACATTTAACATTTTCTTAAAAAATCGATCAAAAGAATAATCTGTACAACTGAAGCGGACTACTAGCTTAGTTTGTCTTCCAACGAATAAACAAACTGAAATTCTCATTTTTTATTAACCCGACCGGGTAGACTCGTCAATTGGTAATTATGCTCGTTCACCTTATATTGCCGACCAGGAAATATTGGGAGAATTACTAGAATGACTCCTTTTTAGGTTATGTAATCATCCCTCGGAATACTCAATGCTATAGGGTGCGAATCACAACTGATTCCTCGGACCAATGCACAACATGCAGACAAGGAACTCGCGACACAATACACTTATTTAATTGTCCAGGGAGAGCTACACACCTGTCACTAGTGGACCAGGCTGCCGAATTCCTACAACTACCAACATCGCCTAAATAACTATACTAAAACACTGATAATAATTATTATATTTCTTTTATTTCCTCATTCACACATTTGGAAAATGCAGTAGAGTTATTACAAAACAACAACAATGTAAACCCATAAGTTAAAATCCTACCTACAATGACTTGACACGAAAAAGGTGCTTATTTGTAATATTAGTCAATCTCTTATATCCCACAAAGGAAACGTGTCTACATTTCGAAAAGGCAAGACAATTTGTGTTAAAATTAAAATGTTCCAAATTTTTCCTTTTATTAAATAAAAACATTTTAACGAAATAATTATAAGTATAAACTCTTAATAAATAAATTCATGTAATTTGCATTGAATAGTATTTAATATTATAATGAATATATAAAAATTTTTATTAAATAATATTTATACAATTTTATGGGTATTTTTTCATAACATGAAGAAATAAATAAAAAACATATAAATAATTTAATATCGTACAGAGTACTTTTTATTTTAATTTTATGGTTTTTGTAGCCTTGACCAATAATTAAAATTTTGTATAATGGTTTAATACAGCTACAACCGTTATATTTTTTGCTTTAAATATTATTACACATTTTAAAAAAATCTTATATTTATTGATAAAAAATTAAATTATGTATAATATTTACATACATTATTAACACTATTTAAGCAAACATTCCAAACAATGCCATTTTAGAAGTTTCTCTATTTGTTATGAATGAATACGATGATGATGGTGGTGTCTGTAATGTGTAAGTTACAACAAAACGATATATACAAAACTATAAATACCAGGCTCGGTTTATATCTACATTTACCACTTAAACAAATATGTAAGTAATTTTTTTTAGCCGTTATAAGGCTTTTTAGCCTTATCACAAAAAGAGCTAAAGTACGAAGTATTACTTAGCAGATTGTACACTATTGATAATATAAAAATGTTGTATATTATTGTTATGGCATAGCGACCCAAATTTATTTTTGGTGGTTGAGACTAACAAATTAAGGTTAGGTTTACGGTTTTTCTGTTGTTCATTCATGTAAGGATATAGATAATCAATACGGTTTAAGAAAAATGTAGACAATAAAGATATAGCATGTGTGAAAAATTGGAATGTTAGAGATATATCAAAATTTGAAAAAGCTAAATAGAAGAAGCAAATTTATAGAAAAGTTAAATTAATTTATTTTTTGCTAGTGTTAGCAATATCGATAATATAATATGTAATAATTTTTTAAACTGTTTTTAAAGTCATATAATGACAATGTTTTAAGTACATTCATTTTGTAATACTTCCGTAAATATTCCATATTTTATTAAATATAAAGTAAAAATAATCATTTATAATACATTTTGTCAAATCTTTAGCTGTTTTACAACGTGGTAAATTTTGCTAGTTGGCCAAAATAGTGTTAACAGTGGTTAAAAAACTTTGTTTTAGTTAGTAAAATTGCTAAATTATGGTGTCTAACTGTCTGGCTTGGTGTAATATTTTCTTTTGGTGCCCTACTAAAGTAATTCCCATATCAGATAACTGTTGAGCCGTTAATCTTGAGATCTGCAATGAAAACAGGTATACAATTATGTTCATCAAAAAATTAGGGAATATTTTACCTGCTGAGCTGTTACTAAATTAGCTTCTTTAAAATGTTGGGAATATCTAGACATTTTTATATTTTCTAACCACATATCTGTACTAATAAATATGTTATGACCCCGCTGCCCGTCTATAATATGTGTACCGTCATTTTCCGGAGAACTTCGAGTGGTTAACAAAGCCTGCGGCTGTCTAGCTAAATTATCTAATGTGGAAACTATACTGGCAAAGGATGGACGATGAGTACGTTGCTTTTGCCAACAATCTAACATAAGTTGATATAACGCTTCTGGACAATCCATAGGGGCTGGTAGCCGGTAGCCTTTTTCGATACTTTTGATAACATCCTTGGAAAATATAACAGAATTTTATAATTGAAATCTATACAAATTTTTAATGTTTAAAATACCTGGTTTGACCAATTCCAGTAAGGGCGTTCCCCGTATGACATAACTTCCCATAATACCACACCATATGACCAGACATCAGATGCTGATGTAAATTTTCTAAAGGCTATAGCCTCAGGCGCAGTCCAGCGTACAGGTATTTTACCTCCCTGAACAGAAATAAAAATTTTGATTTATAAAAACGATGTGATATTTAAAATGGCTTACCCTCGTGGTATAAGCATCACTAGCATTTTCAATTTCTCTCGAAAGACCAAAATCCGCAATTTTACATATAAGTTGAGAATTGACGAGCACATTGCGAGCTGCTAAGTCACGATGAACGTAGTTCATATCACTCAAATATGCCATGCCACTAGCAATGCCTCTCAACATAACAATTAACTGCAATGTTTGAAATTTTCCATCATTAACGCGTAAAAATGTGTCAAGGCTACCATTTTCCATATATTCAGTGATAATCATTACTGGGTTTGAACGTGTAACTACACCTTGCAAATAGATGACATTCGGATGATCAAATTGTCCCATTATAGAAGCTTCTGTTAAAAAATCACACCTTGCTTTTTCTGAAGAACCTATTTAATATATATTTAAGTGAATTCTTGTTATTAAAAAGCAAAACTATTTGTTAATACTTTGTTAGCCATACCTGGTTTTAGAGTTTTAATTGCCACATCAATATCTTGCACAAAATTTGGTGGTATTTTTAAACGACCACGACAGACATCGCCAAATTCACCACCACCTTAAATACACAAACATTAGAAAACATAAATATACAAATTAAAAAAAATAATGGTATTTAAATTAATGATAACAACTCTTCACGAAAGTTAAACAATTTAATGTTTAGAAAAAAGTAACGTAGATCTTGTCAGAATATCGATTTTTTTTAAATTATATAAATTAATATTAAAAAATTTAGTTTGCTTTAATTTTTATTGTAGGCTTTTGCTTTGGCCGTAAAAATATAGGTTTTTATACATAATATTTAAAGTTTTAAACCTACCAATAATAGCTTCAATAGTGATATAGTTTGCATCAATTTCTCTGGCAAACTCCCGTATTGCCTGATTTGGGTCTTCATAAGTATGAGGATCAACGTAACTGCGGCTGTTTCCAAACAGTGGCGTTGTCACTATTAAATATTTATTGAATTCAAATACAAAGTTATTTTGTTAATTATAATTGAAAGATTTTTAATTTTCAAAAAAAGAAATGTTATGACTTATTTTAAAATATACCGTGTATACAGCAACGATTAATTTTAAAATTTAAGAATTTAATTCACTCTAGTCTCAAAGCATTTTTTGACAGGGGGTGTTTCAATGCCTGAGAACTATAAGGAAATTAACTATACTGTGAAGAACAAACGAACTCTTATTAGTACTATTAAATTAATTAGAATTGTTAGTATTAAATCCATTTATTTTCATTAACTAAAGTTGCATCGTTTTGACCGTGCCTGATGTATGAATGTGTGTATCTCTGTCTTATATGTACATATAGATATACATAGATATAGAGTGGACTGCAAACCCAATATGTGAAAGCAATTTTATCAAGTTTAAGCAATAATATTGATAAAATATATTGATATTTATTTTTTTTCTACACTTTGTCTCTCCCTGGGTTTAATAATTAAGGGGACATTTTTTGAAAGATCTGGCATCACATTATTTTTTAAGGTTTGTGCATATCAAGTTTTGTTGTTTTTTCGTTTGTGTTTTTTATAACCTTTCTTATTTCATCACATACTTTAACATTGCTCTTTTCAATTGTATCACAGATATCTTTGTTTTTGTTCTCAATTTGGTTAATGTTTCCATACAAATTTTTCACTTCTTGTACATTTTTCTCACAAAGTTTTTGTATAATATCTATTTTCTGGAATCTTTCATCGTAACGTTTTTCTATAGCTTCCAATAAGGCCTTAATTTCATATTCATTTTGTTTCAGTGATCTTTCGAATTCATGCTTGTATTCTAATAATGATTGTTTGTTTTTATCAACACTTTCTTGTATTTCTCTTATAACAAGATCTACATTTTGAATATATAGCATACAGTCATTACAAATATACCTCACAAAATTGTCCGCATCTATAATATTTGCCGAGTATTGGTCAATACCAGCAATTTTTTTGTATAGTGATATATATTTCCACATATACCATTGCAACGAATGCCACTTTCACCCCTTATTGCTGACTTGCATTTACTGCATTCAGCCATATTACTTTTTATTTCTTTTTTAAGTTTGAATAAAAAAACACTTTTTATATGATAAAATCATATATATTTTATGTTTTTAATAGTCACTATCTATTTTTAAAACACTTTATTTTATTTATTTATTTATTTAATCAGAGCTTTGATATTTTCCTTGTTCACTAAAACAGAGTTGCCAATATTATTTTTCTTTTATAAGAAAACAAAAAAATTTGTAAAGTTTATCACAAACCATAAGGAAACTAAGGGAAACATTCTGGTGACTCCAAAGAAGAACTCAGAGTAAATTTAAAACTCAAAGTTCCAATATATTAAAATGTCGTGGTCGTGGTATTAAAATGCTGTGGAGATGTATGTCGGTATGTATATGAGTATTATAAATCTAATTATTTACATTACATTACATATATATTAAAGGTCTGCACAAATGTATTTGACTTCAAAAAGTACATAAGATCTAGCATACACGCACACTTATCCGAAGTATCCGAAGAAGAAAAGTACTTTTTTTTGAGAACAACAAAATTATCGAATAACTTCTTGTTGTTATTTGACTGCGTTCGCTTCATACAAATACATGGTCAATTCTCTTTCTTACTCGAAAATACCGGCACAAAACATGTCGAGTACAGTGAGTACCACCAAACTTCACATAGTACTACAAATACCAATGAGTACTGCAAATTATAGACAGTTGTTTATTGTTTTGAGTAGAGTATGTCATAGGCTATTTTTTATCTCAAATAACTGTTGTAACTATAAGTATTTCAAAAATATTGGTGGTGAAGCCTGTATACAAGAGGGTTTTGGTATTTCAATTACACCCAGAGAAAAATTTAATTAAAATGTCGTCATTTCCTACAATGTCACAAATAAAAAATAAACATAGATGTAAATTGACGAATAGTCATTTAGAAATATTATTAAAAATAAAAAATTATGACAAAGAAATTAACATTGATCAACTCATGGAATTTTTAGATTCGCAAAAGAACTGTTTCTCATTGTAAATGAAATATTTCATCAAGTAGCAAACATGATTATGGAAAGATTTACATACATAATAATGTATGGAAATTTTGTGGTGACCGATTTGCGAAACAGAGTACCATAAAATATAGCCCTTTGAAATATTTAGGTACCTGACCTGTAATGATGACTCTTGCTACAAAAAAGGTATATATTTTATGGTCCTCTGTTTCGCAAATTGGTTACCACAAAATTTCCATACATTATTATGTATTTAAATCTTTCCATAATGATTTTTTCTGCCTGGTGAAATGTTGCCATCCTTTACAATGGGTAAAATTCACAGATTTTTCTTTGAATTTTTAAGTGAAATATTTCTATTATTCCGAAGAGTAATAAATGACATCAAAAAGCATAATAATTTGTAAACAATATTTGTTCGAACACTGCTTGAAACAATAATTACTAACCATTGTAACTGTGCACGTTTTTACTGCAAATACCACAAAGTTTGGCAAAGAAAAAATCTACAACCAACAATTCCATACAGTGTTTTGGCAGATTTTGAACCAAACAGACCTATGTCGCTTTGCTTTTTTAAATGCGATCTTTTATTTACAAATAAAAATAGAAAAACGTAGAATATGGATGTAAGTTTACTTACTTGAAAATTAATTAAAATTGGTTTTCTTATAAAATTATATAATTTTTTCTTTAATTATTAAGACATCAAGTGCAAATCTTAAGGCCAAAGTTTTAAGTGGCGAATTTAAAACTTTACATCTATTTACAAACAACATTAAAAAGTTTTTCCCCTACACGCTAGAATACCTTTTTTATTTGCTCTCGTCAGTGGAAAAAATTTTTAACGATATAAGTTCGATTTTGCGAGAGAAAAATTAAATACATAGAACAAATAACATAAATTTAAATTGTATAATCGCAGTTTCAAAAGTTATGAGTTCCTTTGAAGAAACTTCAAAAAAACTAGAGGGCGAAAATTATTCTACCTTGCACTGGGTTTACATCCATTCTCCGGCTCAAGAAAGTTTGTATTGTCAACCATGATGACCTCGAAATAGTTAAACATTTTAAAGAAAAATTAACTAACAATCTTAATGAAATAGTAATGAAAAATATAACCATTAATCATAAAATAGCTCATTTTCTCTTCCCGCCAACAAATAAGCTCAAGCAATTTTCACCAAATGATAAAGATATTATAAAATACGAATCAAAACCCCTTATGAAGAGCTATATAGAAAATACAAATAGAGAATATTGTGCCGATTTGCCATCTACTTTCATCATTCAACTCAGAACTGCTTAAGCTGGATTCACCCATTGTTTCGGAACAAAATTCTTGTTCCGGATCAAATTCAGTTTTTTGAGAGTTTGTTCCGAAACGATTCACCCACTTCGAACAATTGTTCTGTAAAAACAGGGCTACCATATGAAATATTTTTGTAAACGATGCTTGTTAGTTTTACAATTAGGCAGCACAGTAGCAGATGACTGCAATTCGTTTATTTTCTTGGCTTAATTATTTAGTTTTTTTAGTAATATTCAACAGTTATTTGTTTTTTTATAATTAAACAAACAATATAAACCAACAGGATTAACCAACCGCTCTGTATTTTATTATACAATACATACATACAAATATACATCCAATATGATGTGGCAGCTCAGTTCAACTTTACTTTAAAAATTAAAATATCTGGCAGCACAGTACGATTGTTTCAGAACAAAAATTAAAATTAAACCAATTCGAGCTAAAATTGTTCCGAAGCAATCTTACTCTCTTTCGCTCTCTCTCTCAAAAAGAGAAACGTCACACTACATATAAAAAAAATTGTTTCGGAACAAAATTTTTGGGTAAATGGGTGAATCCAGCTTTACTGATTTTATACAAGAAACAACAACATTAAATCCTGATGAAAAAATAGAGCAATAAATTCGGCTGTATGGACACACAGATGTTGCTTTCAGTGATGACTTCGATGCTTTATAGTGGTGGGATTCTCACAAAGTAGAGTTTCCATATTTATACAAAATAAGTTGCAAGCTGCTCGCTGCTCCCGCAAGCAGTGCTGCATCTGAAAGAACTTTTTCGAAGGCAAGAAATCTTATTTCTGAGAAGAGGTCTGCTCTTGGAACTAATGGAGCTACAATAAACAAAATAATGTTTTTACACTCTAATATGAATAAAACAAAAATATACGAAGAAATAGAAAGAATAGATAGTGATCTCTAGCTTTAAGTTCTATGGAAATGAATTTGTTTTTTTTATTTAACGATTATGTTTTTATGTTTTGTTTTTCTTTTTAAATAAATTCACAAATATTTAAGTTTTTAAAGTTCCTTCTATTCTATATACATACTTAACTTTATTTGTTATACTTATTACTTCTTACATACATACTTTTATCATTTTAAATGATCTCTGAAAATATGAATTATAAGCTATGTTTTTTTAAGTTTTAGTAATTTTAAGTGATTTTTTTGTTATTTTAATTGTTTTTAGTTCATGGAAAATAACGACTTTTTAAATCAAAAAGCAAAAAAAAAAAATTTTTCCAAAAAAATTTAACTAATTTTGATTTCTATTTTTTTATTTCAATGATTAATAAATAAATGCCTAACAAGTCGTTTATAAGTTTGTTCATACACATAAGCATTTATATATAAAAAAAAACATCAGTTATGTGGTGTTTTATGCTGCGAGTATTTGAAGTACCACGTGAAGTGAACATAATTTTAGGAGTACTTGTTTTTGCGGATATATTTTTCAATGAGTACTCTTTTTGCGGAACATAAGCAGCTTCGGATAAATTCTTACTCGTATTTGCCTTGCACACATTCTCTTCTCTTCACTGCTTGCGCTGTTAGAGAGAGAGTAAGTACTCTATTCATCCGACAACGAGTTGCACATATGTGGCAAAAAAGTTATTCGTTGCAGACCTCTAATATATATACACATTATAAAAAATAAAGTTTACCAAAAGTTCGGTAGAATTAAGAATTCATAATGGTTATAACTTTCAACAAGTCAATGAACCCAATCATATTGCTGCTAATGTGACGATGTCGTTTGTCCCCATAGGCTAATACTCTTGCACATAGTACCGAAATGAGTATATAGGATATCATTTGGAAGAACTGTTACGTGGTCGTTAAATTTTAAATAAAAGTCAATTGAAAAACTTGCTCATGAGGGCATGGCGGCAAATATCACCAGAAAATACTAAACAAAACTGGTACATTCAATGCCAAATGGGTTAAATGGAGTGTTTGACCTTAAGGGATATCCTACTAAATATTGGGTATAACATTTTAATATATTGGGATTTTAATTTTAAATTTACTCTGAGTTCTTCTAGTGTGTACTTACACATTTGCGGTGCAAAAATATGGAGTCACCAGAAAATTTCACTTATTTTTCTTACGGTTTGTGAAAAACCTTAAAAATTTATTTTATTATTTTTTATTTTATTATTTTTTAAAAATTGAATCACTTAAGCCCTACAATGCTAGCACAGTATTCGTTTTTTGTATTCTTATTCTCGCACGCCAAAAAAAAAAAAAAAAAAAAAAAAAAAAAAAAAAAAAAAAACTAGACGCCATGATAGATAAAAAATCTATGTTCATTCACCTTTACTACCAATGAAAGCTCGCTACACCCTATTCAAATATCTTCAGACTTTGTTTGTGATCTGTTGAATCAAAGGGAGACTATTACCTTTCAAATGAAAATACTAAATTTTGACGAATTTTTCCTATGTTTACAAATTCTCTAAAATCGTTAACTTTGGACAGCTAAAAAGTAATGTAGGCCTTGAATTGTAAAAAATATGTTAAATAAGCAAATTTTTAACAAAGTAGTTTTTTTCCTACTGTCGCATTCTTCTATGCTTTAGGTTCGCTTAATTTGGGAACTTTCTCATACGTAAGTTCTTAATTTTATTAAAACATATTACTTATATAATTATACAACTTTAATTTCTACCTCTATCACAACACTAATATGTTAATATTTAAATAAATTTGATTTTATGTTGCATGAATACTTTATAAATATTAATTCTTAGATATGCACGTGGTAGAAACATAAATTTTTCTGGTTTAACAATAAATTTATAAATTGTATAAACAATGCTTTTTATATAATGGTACAATATATGTTATATTTGATTAATATTACTTCTGATATATTGAAATACTTTCTACGTTTACTGACAACTATTTAATTGTTCTTTTAAGTTAATTAAAGATAAACGAAATATCTGAAACAGTAGTTGTTAAATATGGATTTTGAATTATTTATAGAATAAATTATGTGGGGAGGATGAATGAAAATGTTAGTAGAAAAAGGAACAAATGTCATTAATCAACCAGTTTTATTTTTTTGAAAGGAATCCAGTAGATAAATTAGATCGTGGTGTAAATTTTTAGTTTCTTTTCATAAGGATACATAGTTAATAGGTCCAATAGACATACAGCATGCAAATATAATTACTTTCTACAGTAAAAGCAAAAAAGAAAAAAAAACAAAAAAGGTTTACCATTGGATTGAATTGTTTTAACGATGGGTGTAGTATCCATGGCATGAACTAAAATTTTTCAAAAAATGTTATAAACAAATTAAACAAAAAACGATTATTCTTATATCAAATGCAAACGAATTATAAAAATGTATATATAATAAGAGTCGAAAATGTAACAAAATAAGAGCAAAATTTGGTTTAAAAACATAAACACTTACTATAGGTTACGACCAGTCCTGGTTTTGAGGGATAGAAAGGTAGGGGAATAGAGTATTTTAATGATTGTATTAATCAGAAAACTTAAGCTAAATTATCATAGTAGTACACATATAATTTTCAGGTACTACAAGTTGATTTATTTGACTGAAAGATTTTTACATTTCTTAATTACCTTCATTGCTGGCATAATCTAATGGCAGTGGCATATGATTGCTGGATTTTTTGTCAATATCATCTTGATTCTTAGACCTCAAAAATAATACGGTAGCTACTATAACTAATACCAAAATGACTACAACGGCTACAGTAGCACCAGCCACGATACGCATTTGTATATTATCTTCATAAACTGGAAATATTATTTTCAAAACAGTTTCTAGTTGTAAAATTCAGCTGACGTTACCTGAGCTAACACCGGCCTGCGTGTGGGCATATACGATATTACTGTAAGTTCCATATCCGTTAAGAGTTTTATATCGTACCTGAAATCCATATTCAGTGTTTTCATTTAGGTTTTCTATATGAGCTTTAGTTTCCTTAGTATTTAAGGCGGTCTTGTTAATAGTATCAAAATCTGGTTTAGGAAACCATCGTACTTCATAAAATTCTATAGGAACATCATTTTGTACTGGTTTATCCCAAACTAGATGCATTTCCGTACTAGTCGTTGATACTACACGCACGTTACTGACTGTTGATTGTATTGCCGACTCAGTTGTAGTAAAGACAATTTCAGCCCATTCTGTAGTTAGCGGTGACAAATCTATAGGCTGGTTATTATTGACTGTTGTTACTTTAACATTATTTCCAATAATATTATCCTCCACATTTTTCGAGTTTTCTTCTTTACCATGATTGCCAAACGATTCATTGGAGTTCTTATCATTTTTTTCATCGGCAGTCGCATTTTCAATAATATACGAAACTCCATTCATTGAATGAATTTGAATTGTATATGTCGTTACTGGTTCCAAATTGGTTAAAGTTAGTTTTGTATCATTAAATGTATCCGCTGATGGTGTGAATACTACATTGGAAGAACATGAAGAGCACACTACTTTATACACTATATCACTGCTATATTTCGAATTTTGGTTGTTAGTATCAATAGCAACATGTTCACGCAAGGGTACATTCCAGGATAGTATTGCACTTATATGATCAACAAATAGAAGAGTTAGATTTGTAGGGGGACCTGGCGGTTTATAACATGGCATATGTTTACCATCCCGAGGATGCCTAAAAAATCCAGATAAGCATTTACAAAAACCAGAGGCCGATTTTGAGGCATTTGAATTTGGTGGACACGGAATACATTTCCCCACTTCTACAGAACGAAATGTGCCTATCGGACATTCTACAAACAAAGGAATATTTAAACTCCTCTACTAAAAATACCAAACTGTACCTACCATTACAACTTTTATTTGTATAGTCTGGTTCATAGCCAACTTTGCATCGACATCCTCCTGTAAGTATGGTCCATTTTCCATCACCTTTACACAAATAAGTCGGAGGTTCATAAGGTTCCGCATTTTCAACACATGTTCCATTTTGTTTTTCTATTATTGTTATTTCACGCCCAGTTGGTGTTTCATTGAAATGAGCAAAATTTTCAGTTACAGCTGGACAAGTTATATAATACACTTTAACTGCTAAGACGCTAATACAAGCGCCTTGATCGCGAAAAGCAAAATAAACACCCTTTTTCGTTACAGCAATACTCTTTACTTCGGTATTAATGTCAACATCACTATTTTGATTAAATCGTCCTTCACCAGCCGCAATGCGTGCTATTAATTTGTAGCTATCTGTTTGCCAAGGTGGTGGTTCTCGAGTGGCTGCGTCAAACTCATAGTATAGTAAACTAAAAGTTTCTTTGCATGAAAGCGCGTTTCCTTGAAATGATAAAATAATTTTTATTAAACTTTAAACGAAAATTTAATTAATTTAATTTTAGGGTACCAAATTTGAGGATCAGAAGATATGTACGTAATTTATCTTTTTTTTGAAATTTATTTATAACACAGATTGTCTTTGACAACTAAACATTAAATCTGATTTTTCTTAATCTGTATTTCATTTCAATATTTTCTAACATTTAGGCTTTAAAAAGTATTTTGATACTATAAAGTTTAGTCGTCGATTAATAACAAAAATCGATTATTATGACGCCCAATTTAGACTAAAAATACAGAACAATAAATATTGTTGCGCTTTTTTAATTTCTTTCGCAATTTCTATTTTTCGTGGATTAACAGATTGCAATTGAAATTAAAGAAATCTTATACTTTTGTTCGTTATTTGTATATTTTTTAACTAAATTTTTTTAATTATTTAAATAATAACATACCTTAACTGAAACAAAATTAATTTAAAAAGAAAAGAAACTTTACAACAATGAAAGGAAAATTAAGCAAAAAAAGAAACATAATAATCACAATAATATTAAAAAAGAATATCACAATTATAATAAAACATTTTCAAAATTAAAGAAGAATAACTACGCAAAGTGCTTGAAGATGGCAGTTTTGAAATGGTTTGCATTATTGATCTTTTTTATTTGAGGGGGAAGTTGGCTTCAGAGACTAATGTATGAAGAAGTGTTGTTGTGAGATGGCCTTGTTATATTTTATAGAGTTTATCCTGAAAATATTAATCTCTCATATACATAGATAAGGTGGCTGTTGATTATATATTAATTTGTGTAGAAACAGTAGTCACTAAATTGTCAAATGTGTGTGTCGGGCGAAATGCTCCCATTTCACCTAATGCTAAAAATACATCGTGCTATAGCGTTGTAAGTTACGTTAAGTCTTCGTCTACTAACTGCATCGCAGCTAGCAAACAGCTCACATCCATACATAAGAGTTGGTAATAAATGTCTTCGCTAATACATACATACATAATTGGTCATTATGTCATAACCAACATTTTTACCATTCTCTTTACATGTAATGTCCGTTCTGGTGTACACCGCAACTCCACGACCATTAGTTGTCATATCGGATCGAAAAAGACGATATCCATTTAAATTATACACATTAGTATCAATGTCGCGAAAAATCACGTCTGCGATACGTCAATTTTAGAATTTTCAAAAAGACGAAATTCATCCATTGTGCGTTAATGTGGCAAATTTTAAGTTCGGAGTCATTTTCTGATAGAATTTTCAACATGATATTAAGGTTTTCTCTGGAACCAGTCCTTATTTTGTCTAGAGTTGGGTTCTTTAGCTCTTTTGAGTGTTCGCTCTTTCTACTTCAGCTCTCTGTAATGAACTAGTTCGTTCTTTTAGTTCAATAGTTCAGTACTTTTAAACAACTCCGCTCTCTTTCTCAATTTTATTTATATTCAAAATGATGTAAACAATACATATATACATTTAAAGGAATTAATGCATTCCGTGTATTTATATCAACTTATTGAATAAAATAAAAACAGTATATAGTATAGTATTTAACACATTTTCATTAATTCATTTATGTGCTTGACGCGCTTTTTAATCAAAATTACTTAACTAACTAATAATAACAACAAAACTTATCTAAATATATACATATATTTAAAAGGAAAAAAATAAATTGAAAAATAAAAAATGCAGCTTTTGAAAATCTTAATTTAATTATAGGGACATAAAAAACAAAAACAAAATAAATACAAAAAATAGAAACTAATAGTACTTCAGTCCATTGCAATCACATTTATTAATTTAATTTAAAAAAAAAAAAAAAAAAAAACAATATGTTTATATAATAATATAATATACATTGTATTTACATTTTTGATATAAAGTTAATAGTAACTTGGCTCACATGTTATTGTGTAAAAACACAAGAGTGGAAACTTTATTTGGTTTGATGAGGGTCCTTCTTTCGTTTATTATTTGTCCTGTTGCTGAAAAAATACGCTCACATGGTACAGATGTGGCTACTATGCAAAGGCGTTTTAAAGCATACATGTACACCCTTGGATACAAATGCCTGCGTTCATTCCACCACGCAAGAGGGTCTTTCCTTCTTTCCAGGTACTCCTCGTTTAGGTACTTATCGAATTCTCTAATTCCAGCAGCTATGTTATTGTCAGATTTTGTAAGTCGACTGAAGTTCATGTCGAATTTTTACCAAATATTTTTTTGTGGAACTTCAGCAATACTTCCTTCCGTATCAGGTGTTTCAGTATTTGGTAGTCTAATTTGGCCGATTCTGTTGCGCAATAATTTCACAGCGTTTTCATAGGAGCTGTCATTTTTAAAACCTAATTTTTTAAATCTGGGATCTAGGATTGTGCTCTCTGCATATAAACTATTTCGTTCTAGTTCACCAAAACGATTAGTAATTTCTCTTTTCATCACGGAAATCAGTACTTTTATTTGACTTTTAGTTGTGTTAAAATCAGAAATTACACTTTATAATAGATTACACAAAACTAAAACTTTTGATAGGGTTACATTTTTTTCAGCTGAAATATCTTTCGTAACCTCATAAAATGGCTCGAGAACTGGTATTAGTTCGTCTAAAACCTCCCAATCTTGAAGTGCCAAAGATAAATCGGGTTTTGTGAGCGACAGGGTTGAAATTACAGCATCTTTTACGGCAACAATCCTGTTAAGCATGTCGTACGTAGAGTTCCATCGTGTTGGAACATCCTGCTTTAATTTTAGCTCTGGGAGTTTCATTTGCCTTTGAGATTCTCTTAGCTTTTTCATACCTTGTGTGCTTTTATTGAAAAATTCTACTATTTTTTTCACTTTAGAAACAGTATCACTCACCTCCGCAAGTGCTAATTGCACGATCAGGTTTAATGAATGGGCAAAACAGCTAATTCCACTCCAATTTCCCATACGTATCGCTGCAGTAATATTTGCCGCATTATCGCTCACAATTGCCGTAATTTTATTTTCAATACCAAACTCTTGCACCTGTTTTTTTATAAATTTTTTTAGGTTTTCGGCAGTATGTCTGTCATCATATTTGTCGCATGCAATTAAATGTGATTTTAGTTGCATATCTTCGCTAATATAATGAGCAGTTATAGCCAAGTAGCTATCATTTGTTTTCGAAGTCCATCCATCGGTAGTTAAACAGACTGCTGTAGCAGATAATAGTTGAGATTTTACTTGGCTTAAGATATCTCCATAAACCGCTTCCATAATATTATTTGATATAGTTTTTCTTGTAGGAAGCGTGTATCCCGGACAATTTGAGACAAGTTCTATTAGCCGTTTGAATTCCGGTTCTTCTACAATTCGTAGAGCATGGTGTCCTTTGGCTATCATTTTCAACACTTGTCTATCGATTAGCTCAACAGTACGTACGGGTGGAGGCCTATGAAAATATTGTGTTATATTTTGTTGGGGTTGCTGAGGGAGCGTTGCACTTTGCCTGAATTGGAAGCTGGTAGAAGGTTGTACGTCTGGCATGTCTTCTTCAAGTACCTCTGGTGGGATTGTGGTCTGTCTTTCTTGATTTAATGGTGTAAGCGGATGTTTTGTTCTCATATGTCGAGAAAGATTCCCATGAGAACCCCCAGCAATGCTTAGGTTTATTTTGCAATATTTACACATTGCTCTATTACCTTCTTCTGCCGTGAAATGAGTCCATATTGCGCTAAATTTTCTTTTTTCAGCCATTTTTAAATATAAAAATTCACTTAGATCACTTTGATCATCCGACACTATACCAATATGAACTCTTTCGAATAACTAGTGCTTGATTCACCCATGTTGTCTATTTATATATGTGGCTCTCTTCCTGAGAAAAAAAATGTTTATTACAAATAACTCTCATTTTGATTTTTTACCCTGATTCTGTAAGTCGAATGTTTTTTTTTCCAGAAAAAAACATGAAGAGAGCTATTGAGCAGTTTTTCATAATGGGTGAATGCTACAGAAAACTCTCAGTAAGAATAACATTTGTTTTGTGTACTTGTACGGTTAGGTAGCATGACCACATTCAACCCATTTTTCAATTGCGGCCCTTTTAGCACTGTTTTGGTATTATTGCTATGACGGAAATTTCCTACAATTTATTTCTTTGACAATTTACCTACCTGCTCTGAAAAATTTGAATACCCGGCAATAAATGAATGAAATCTAGTGTTTAGCGAGAATTTTGCAAATCCAGATTTTGAAATTGAACCCTTTTCCGATTATAATGGATTGGCGGAAATTTTGATAATTGAATCGTTAAAAACAATAATATATACATAAAATATAAATATTAAGAAAAACATAAACATAAAAATATAAATTTAAATTTATTTATATACATATATAAATAAATACATTTACAATCTCTTTTGTCTTATTTAAATTTTTTCAATCTTATAGATTTTTAGTTGACACTATTATTTATAAAAACATACTTATTAGCGTAACAGACCAGATTATCTTGTGAGAGTCAAACTCACAATCGTTACGCTATACACTAACTTTCCATGGAGCCCACTTAGAAATTTTATTAAAAGAAATATATTATAAATATTTTTAGCTATTATGTGCTATTACTTCTAATGTATAAAATTTGAATTATATTCAAGAAATTCAAAAGCAAAAAATTTTAATTTTAATACATCGTCAAAAATTACATATGTTTTTATAAAAGTATATTTAATAAGAATTTCTGTGGATATTTCTCGCCTAACCCTTCTTTGAGTTAAATTGAAAAAATATATTATTTTAATTTGCTTATTTTTTATTTTTTGAAATTTTCGCGCTTTTGTAGGAAAAATGTTGCCATAAGTTATTTTATTAGTATGTGGTAACACCGCCAATGATGGCACTACGATAAACAACAGAAAAGAACGAATAAGAACGAAATGAACGAATAAGAAACGAGAACAAGAGCCAACTGAACTACGGAGCTAAAAGAACTCATTAGTTCAGTTGGCTCTTTTAGTTCAGTTGTGTGAATAGTTCAATTGAACTAGTTCGTTCGCGAACTACCCAACTCTAACTTTGTCACAAGTTACCATAGTCATATAGAATAATTATTTCAACAATGCAAAAGAGTATTGGTTGCTCAAAATGCACTATAAAAGTTATAGAAAGTAATAATAGAATTATAATAAAAATAAATATTAATAAATAATAATTTAGACAGAAAACAGATACTGTGACAAACTAGATGTTTCAAAAATAATGTAATTTTCCCTACGAAGATAGTATGTTTGTTAGTGAACACCGTGTGCATCATCGTTTTGCTGAAAAAATTGGTCTAAGGCATCAAAATCATCGATCCGTAATGGTTCTTCATTTCTAAATGCCTTAACGCAAGCGATATTCCGGTTGGTGTACGCTGCTGACAGCATCCTTTTTCAAGCGATAACTCCGAACAAAAATCCTATGATTGTCAATTTTGTAAATTAGAGAATCACTATCGAATCAAACTAAATTTAATCGAAGAGGATCTTTTTTATCTTTTATATACATTTTAATGGTTGTCAGCACATAGTTCCTATCATAAGGACTCGACAATTTGACTATTATTGGACCATCTTGCCTCCTATTACCGTTCCTGTTGTTCTCGATAATTTTCACACGGTAAGCATCAATTGGCGGATCAATATTAATTGCTTCGCAAATGCTTTTGTACATTCCCTCAAGATTTGCGCCTTCTCTTTGAAGAACACCATTTACTCGCAAATCATGTAAAACCTGAAAATTTTCTTTAATTATAAAATATTTTGAAGGCATCAATCCCATTTTTCACTTTGCTGTTGTCATTTTCTTGTGCTATCATTTTCATCGTCGCTGTGTTCATTATATCATGAACCTCCGATTTAAGAGCACATAATCTCTTAGAAAATTTATCTATTTCAATCTTTGTTATACTTAGTGTCTTATCGATCTCACTTAAGAGACGTTCTTTATATTAGCAGAACATTGTTTTTATATTTGCTTGTAGTTGTTCACATAATTTCTCAAAACGTTTATATATCATCAGTTAAAACCTTAAGGGCTGGTTACTCATGCGTAAGAAACGTAAAATCGTAACGTACGCAGCCTTAAAAACGTTTGTGTAGTTATAGAAACGTTTAAAACGGGACATATGTATGTCAACGAAGAATGTTAATAAAAACGAAACAGAACACAAAGCAACACACAAACGAACAGAAGACAATGCAAAAAAATTGATATACAAACATTTGCACGAAGTCAGGTGTTCAGAACAGTGTTGAGTGTTAAGATCATGCAAAATTCAAAAAGTACCAATTAGGTCTTAATTGCAAAAAGTTATATTTGCTTCTTAAACTTATTTTATTATAAATATTTATTCTTGTAATACCATATTAAATTATTATATATTAAATTTTTGGTTCAATCTGAGTCAATATTTATGGAATTTACATATACTGTCGAATATTGTTCTATTCAAAGTATTTTTTTTTTATTAAATTGCAAAACAATATCTCTAGCTAGAATAGTAATAATAAAAAATACTCTTATAATTCTTTATGAACATTAGAATCATAAGAATATGCATTTGAAAATTTTAAAAATTAAATTTTTTTTGTATAAATAGGAAAGTACCAAAAAGGACATTTGCATTACATTGCCACTCAAAATACATATTATTTACTTATTATGTTTCTAAGTTTTTTAATACACATTGCAATCATAATAATAATTAAAGAAAAATCATTTTTTATATACAAATTTAAAAGATTAATATACGATTAATATATATGAAAATGTCAAAAAGGAGAATTCGTACCACTTCGTCACTCAAAATACATACATACATAATTGGTCATTACAACCCTTCAGTCAGGATTACGACCTAGTTTCTCACACCACTTATGTTGTGTGTGTTAATTTTATACATAAGTGGTGGGACCTACAGTTTAAAGTCGACTCCGAACGACAGATTTTTGAGAAACTTTTAATGGCAATTTTATTTACACTTAGAGTTTTTGCCAGAAATCTGCTGAGAGAAAGTCGCCGAAGAAATACTTTTTGTATTTTGTTTGTGAGCACAATAGAAACATAATAAGTATTTATTTCTTATAAAATAATTTTTTTTATTATTATTTTAATCAAAAATTTAAAATTTCATTATATACATGTAACAATTTAAAAGTTTTGTATAAATAAACATGAATGTACCAAAGAGGGTATTTGTGCCGCAATGCAACTCTGCATACTCATCACTCATGTTCAAATGTCACGTAAAAACGTGAGAATTCTGTTTTATACAGATCGTTCCGTTTTGCTAACGAGAGAACGTTTCGGTAAGCGTTTACATTATTTTCCATATGCTAAAAAGAGAAGTCGCCGTGGTCTAGTAGGTAGTGTGTAGGCTTATTAGACGAAAAGCCCGGGTTCGTATCCCAGGTCAGACATCAAATGGAAATATGAAAAAAGACAATATTTCTTCGGCGATTTCCTCTCAGCAGATTTCTGGCAAAAACTCTGAGAGTAAATAAGCCTGCCGTGTAAAGTTTCATAAAAAGATGTCGTTCGGAGTCGACGTTAAACTGTAGGTCCCGCCATTTACGTATAAAATTAACGCACACAACATGAGTGGTGTGAGAAGCTAGGCCGTAATCCTGTAATGGCCAATTATGTATGTACGTAAAAAGAGAACGTTTGCTACGGTACGTTACGTTACGTATGGGTAACTGGCACTTTAGGGGAGAATTAGTGTTATTCAAATAAATTTACATGTAATATAATGATTTTTTTAATTAAAATAATAATAAAAAAATAATTTTTGATTAAAATAATAATAAAAAAATAATTTTATGAGAAATAAATACTTAAACAAAATAAATAAATAATATATATATGTATGTATTTGTATTCCCCTTTTTGATACTTTCATATATATTGATCGTATATATTAATCATTTAAATTTGTACATAAAAAATGATTTTTCTTTAATTATTATTATGATTGTAATGTGTATAAAAAACTTTGAAACAGTTCAGTTCAGCTCAGTTCACAATCTTGGGCAAATGGTCTGGCATCATGGCATTTGCAAATGTTGGGTATTTCTTTTACCATACACTAACAAAATACACAGAGATACCCTTGCCACGGTTTGGCAAATATCCCACACTCAAAACCGTATTTTATATTTGCCATACTTAAGCAAATGAACAGCTGATCATATAAAAGAAAAACATTGAAAAAGAGAGTCAAACAAAAATGGAAACGTACAACATAAAAAACGAATTAAAAGAGAAAAGCCAAATAAAAAATGGACAGAGGACGAAATAAATAAAATTATTATTATTATTATTTCTATTATTTGTTCTTTTGCACAACTGCACTTTTTAAGGAATAAAGTAGAAATATTTTTTGTTGATAGTCAGCTGTGTGTTGAGAAGTTTGCAATAAGTGTTGCAAAGTGAAATAAAAAAGACCGTTCACAATCAACGGCAAATATTTACAATGGTATAAATTTACCATCTAAATGCCCAAGATTGTGAACTGAGCTAATAAATAAATATGTATTTTGAGTGGCAATGTGACGCCGCAAATGCCCTTTTTGGTACTCTTATATTTATACATAAATTTTTTAATCTTTAAAATTTTTAAATACATATTCTAATGATTCTAATTTGCACAAAGAATTATAAGATTGTTTTTCATTATTACTATTCTAGCTTGAGGTATTGTTTAACAATTAAATAAAAAAAACACTTTGAATAGAACAATATTCGACGGTGTACTTATATGTAAATTCCATATATATTGACTCAGATTGAACCAAAAATGTAATATTCTATAATATTACAAGAATAAATATTTATAATAACATATAGCTTAAGAAGCAAATATAACTTTTTCGAATTAAGGCCTAATTGATACTTTTTGAATTTTGCATTACCATAACAGCACTTGTCAATGTTCTGAACAGCTGACTTCGTGCAAATATCTGTATATGAATTTCTTTGCGTATTCTTGTGTTCGTGTGTGTGAGTTTTGTGTTTTGTTTCGTTTTTATTTACATTCTTCGCTGATAGATGCATCGTTTTTAACGTTTCTATAACTACACAAACGTTCTTACGGCAACGTACGTTACGTGTTCTATGCTTGGCTAAATAGCGTATTAGACTGCATTATGTTACGTCGGGCAACTTTACGATCTTTTTAGTGTTTTTCTGGTATTTTTTATGTTTGTTTTATTCTCCTTTTCGTAAATTCGTGAAAAAAATTAAAATGAAGTAAAAAATAAAAAAATAAACTTAAGCTAACTGATTTGATAAGCAGTCAGCCTAGAATTCGGTTTCTTCTGAGTTTACCAGCACTGGTTCTGAAGTAGTGGTGTACAACGTTAACTCGTTCATTACCTAATTTTTTTGGTGCTTCATTATGCTTTAAAATTTTTATACACGACCAATCAGAACACTCGAACGACTTACTGCTAATGATCGCACATACCGCATTCAAACTAATAATTTCGAGTATTATGCAAATGTTCGATTGACACTCGTTCAACACTCGTTTGAAACAGAAATTTTTTTGCGGTGTCTGGATTGGTCGAAACCAAAATGCATTAATGCAAAATATATTTTCTATGCAAAGATCAAAAATTGTTTTGCAATAATCAAACGAGTATGCAATAATCAAACGAGGCTTTAAGAATTTTCAAATTTACTATTCTTAAAATTTCTGTTTATCAGTTCCTAAAATTTAAATAAGAGAAAAGTGATTGTAAATATATTTATATATATATATATATATATATAAATATATATATATATATTTATATATATATATATATATATATAAAAATTTAAATTTATATTCTTTAGATTTATATTTTTATGTTTATATTTTTCTTTATATTTATATTTTATGTATGTTTATATTATGTATACCCAAACCTTTTTTTACATGGTAGATACGTTCCAGTGGATACCGTGTAAAAAAACGCGTAAAAAAAGACAAATATTATGTATGTATGTAAGTGTATAAACAAACTGAAAAGATATACATAGGATTGATGCAGCAGTCTACATATGCCTATAAAATTGAATAACTTTATAAAAACGCACAGATTTAGTTCAATAGTATACACAGAGTTTTTATTTTATTTCATTTTATGATTATAAAAAAGTAAAGAAAAAACTTAAAAATTCTCTTATACGTTCCAGTGGATACCGTGGAAAAAAACGCGTAAAAAAGACAAATATTATGTATGTATGTAAGTGTATAAACAAACTGAAAAGATATACATAGGATTGATGCAGCAGTCTACGTATGCCTATAAAATTGAATAACTTTATAAAAACGCACAGATTTAATAATCAATAGTATACACAGAGTTTTTATTTTATTTCATTTTATGATTATAAAAAAATAAAGAAAAAACTTAAAAATTCTCTTCCATTTATAAAAATAAAATTATTTATCAAACTCTTAAGACAATTAGGAACGGAATTATTTGCAATAAAAATTTTTTTATTCGGAGTCAGTTTCTGATAGCAAGCGCATTCTCTTTTGCTGGGGCTCAATATCAGTCTCGTCAGTAGAAATACTTATTACTTCTACATTTTCAGAAGCTGCTTCTTTTAACAGCAAATTCTGTTACAGTGCGTTGCGATCCAACTTTGGAAAGCTCTTTATAGTGCTCTCTGTATCTATCCATACATGTTTGTAGGTCTGATTGAAAACCGTGTTATTTCAAATTCGCGTAAAAAAAACCGTGTAAAAACAGGTTTGGGTGTATATATAAGTGGTTTTAACATTTCAATTATCAAAATATCCGCCAATCCATTGACTTAAGTCTTTGACAGATATTAAAATTTTTCGATACAGGTTGGTCAAAAAAGAATTGTCTACAATTTCCGACATGCCTACAATCTGAAATGGATTCAAAATTAGCTACAAATATGTGAATCGTTTAATATCTGAATTTCCAAAATTCTCGCTAATCACTTTACTTCATTCATTGATGAGTATTCAAATTTTTCAGGACAGGTAAATTGTCAAAAAAAAAAAAAAATTTAATTGTAGGAAATTCCAGTCATAGCCAAAAGAGCGCAAAAAGGTTCGCAATTGAAAAATGGGTTGATTGTGCTTATTGAAATTGTTTTCTTATAATTAATTTTAATTTTTATTATTATTGTTACTTAATTTTTGTTTTTATTTAGAGTAAATTTTCAATATCGTACAATATTTTTGTAATAAAATATTGTTTCTTATAGAACTATAGCGTATTTGTTATTATAATAAATTACTTCTTCTTTTAAATGAAATATTACAATTATAACAATAAAAATTTCTAACTAAAACATTTCATTTTTCTCATTATTTTAGAATACATTTATTTTTGTTATTGTAAATAGAGAGTTTTACATTCTTGAACGAAAAAGACTACAAGTTTCTTTTTTCTTTAAATATGCATAAATGCAAATATGCACACTCGTTGATTTTATGCCTATTTGCACAGCAGTACTATGATTTTTATAATAATTGCTTTTTGGTTTCAATCAATCCGGACACCGCAAAAACATGTGTGTTTCAAATAAGTGTTGAAAGTGTGTCAACCGAACATTTGAATAATACTCGAAATAATTGGTTCGAATGAACATTTGATCAACAAAGTTTTATTACAATCATTGTTTTAATCACAAAGTACATAGAGGCGACACGAAATTGGACACATTGCCAATTTAATGCAAATATTACCAAAAAGTATTTCTGTTCCTCTCAGATTGTTTGTCTATTTTGCTTATTTATGTTTTTATGTTTTCAGAGTGGGTTGGTGCGAGTTAATAAAAAAATGTAATTTTTGTGTGAACCTATTAATATATAACGAAAAGAACTAATAATAATAATAATAATTTTTTACTTTTTCATTCAAGATTATAAAAAATATTGGCAACTTCCAGCAAGAAAAATTTTTTATGAGCAGTATGTCTTATTTTGATCTAGTAATATTTAGCTTCTTAATTACCTTTTCCCAAGAAAAAACAAAATAAGTGTTTATTTACATTTCCTACTTTATCACCAATTTTCGCTCCGCATATCTGTTGCTTCTAACACGTTTGCTTTGCAAAACATTGTAACATTTTTTTCTCCCTCTAAATAAACGATTAAGGCTGCTGTTTTCAACGTCATAATTGTCAACTCTGGTTACTCGGTGGTTTTGATTGATTTGAAAATGAACAATCACAACGAGTATTAATGCATATTCGATCAGTTGAGTGAAAGTATCATGTTTTTCGAGTATTGATTAAGTTATGATTGTTTTTCAATCACCGGTTGCAGTTCCCTGGTGCTTAGGTTTCTTATAACGTTGTAACGTGTAGGAGAGAACTATTTATTAGAGCACTTTCGTTTCACTATTTTTACAATAAATGCTATAACTGCTTCTGTTCTGGTATAATAAATGTAAGTGTAAATACACAATGAATTATAGAGAGAATTTGTCCTTAGCTGCATTTTTTATACATACACCAACCTTTGGGGTCAAGCGGCTTCCGCAGGATAGGGATATGCGATCATAGCTCCCTCGGAGCCTCCAGCCTCTACCCTATCAAGACCGTTAGTGCATGACATTGTTACATCCTGCTAGAGGTGGCCCTGCTCTTCAACGGAACACTACGGATCTAGACTGGGGAGTCAATAAACACCTCCCTCTCAGCCGGGGTGACTATGGCTGACACCCCCCCTTTTTGGCACGACCCATCTTTTTCTTCTGACTACTCTCTCCCTCCCTGTTTCTGATTTCATTGCCCTGAGCTGGTGGCTGTAGCTTTCTGGACCTAGTTGTGTATGCACGGTAGCACCGGGGTGAAACCCGCTGTGTGAACGGCTCCAGGCTAGGGCTACAGCTGCCCCCGTCCCGTTAAAACCCTGGCAGGCCTCAAAGTACGTTCCTTGTCCGTCGCCGTTAAGTTGGTGGTGTAGGTTCGGTTGAGAAGACTACCGATTAGTACCCGGTCTGGCTCTGAGCACCTGTCCCCATAAGGGCTGGTGCCAACCCTCGCGTGGCCTCCCTGCTTGCATAGATAACCACGGGACCACTTATGGGTAACTACACTTTGCGGGCAAGGATAGCGGCTTTGAGTGGGGACCCTCTTGCAATGAATTCGACCAACCAACCCAACCCAAGACACAAACCAGCGCTAACTCAATTTGGCGAGCGCAAAGCATCCACTGTAACCGGTGGACGCACAACCCTCTATAGGCAGGCACCTGTCAAATATGCAGCTGCCCCTACCTCGAAAGCTAAGGCAAAAGTTTCTACTTCGGTAAAACCCCGCTTGGCACACAAGGCTCCGGCTGCGAAGCCGGTCCCTAGTGTCGCCACACCTCCTGCCCTGGCACCTTCTACTGAGGCTCCGTCTACTTCTAAGGCTGCTGCGAATATGCCCTCGCACTCTTCGGCTGCCGCCAAGGCATTGGCAGACAAGTCTGGCGCGCAGGCCCCTGGCACCAATCCATCTTCGGGTGTCAAAAATACCGTGAGTGCTAGCGTGAGGGCATATAGAACTCGCAGATCAGCCATGCGTATCATTGCGAAATTTGGCTCGACCGACACGGCTCTCCTCTCAGAGGACGAGAAGGATCGCCTTGCCTGGGCTAAGGCCCATCAAAATGATCGCCCCCCGCCTCTCCGATCGCGGCAGAGATGGCCCCAAAGAGGCAAAGATCAATCGAGCTAAACACTCCACTCCAGCCTCCCAAACGCTCTAAGGTGACCAACCCTAACATCCCCCTACAAAACCCAGTTCGTCGACGCAACCTAGACGTCCTGACCCCAGCAAACCTTCTAGGCCTCTCAGTGAGGTATTAAAGGAAGGTCTGACCTGGGCGGTCGTTGACCAGAGCCACCCTGATGGTTCCATTGTTCCCACTAAGTGGAAGCTGGTGGAACATGCGCTCTTGGACGTCTTCCTTGGAGTAATGGACTCCAATCCTGGCCCCTCACCCGGCTGTACTGATGCGGGGTGGTATCAGGGGCACATCAAGCTGGTGGCTTGCTCTGACCTCCGTTCTATGGAGCTCTATAAGGAGGCTATCAGTAGAATTGGTGAAGTCTGGTCAGAAGCTAAGCTTGCTGCCGTCCCTCCAGACCAGATTCCTAACCGCCCCCGTTCTAAGGCGAGAATTCCGACCGGACCATCAGACCCGGAAACCATGTTGAGGATCCTCAAGGCCAGCAACACCGACCTGCCACTGACAACTGGAGGGTGACTAAAGTTGCTGACCAGTGGGGTGATTACAGCGAGGCGGTGATCATCCTGAATGAGGAGTCACTTCCACTTATCACTGCCCGTGGGGGCGTGATAAAATATGGTTTTAGCTCAATTGAGCTAAGGGTCTATAAGTCGGATCCCCGCGCTGCCGCACATCCCCCAACAGAGCACATCCCCGAAAATCCCGATCCATCGCAACCCATCCCACAGAACTCTATCCCATCTGACCCCACTCCATCCGACCCTACCCCTGGACCCCTCGAACCCGCCGAAGACGTCGAATGTAGAAGCGTGTGCAGTCATTCTTCTCGACGCTCCTCATCCAGCAAGAAGTCCAATTCTGAGCTGGTGGGTGAACTCTTCGACGGCATTGATATTGACGCGGGCGCAACCTCTCCGTTGTCGGACGAAGAGGACGCTGATGCGACAATGGTTGATTCTCTGGCCAATGCTGAGAGTCATCCAAATTAACCTGCAACACTCTAAAACCGCCTCCGCCGCTCTGCTCCTCCGACTAGCAGCCGAGGATGCAGAGCTCATTCTGGTCCAAGAACCCTGGGTTGTAGACGGCAGGGTTTGCGGACTCAACACTAAAGGATATCGCTTAGCGTATATCCAGAACTCAGGTAAGCCTCGGGCTTGTGTCATGGTTAAGAATAGTATTAACGCTCTTCTCCTCCACAGGTTCAGCGACAAGGATACAGTCACCATGGTCGTCGAAATGAACTTGATGACCCTCTGGATAACGTCATCGTACCTGGCGTATGACTATGGGCTCTCTCCTCCTCAGGAGCCCATCGGTCGACTGGTAGCGGATGCGAGACTACGCGGAGTTCCGGTCATAATCGGAGCAGATGCCAACTCCCACCACACGATGTGGGCCAGTTCCGGTACCAACGAACGTGGTGAGTGCCTCTTTGATTTTATTATAAGCAATAACATAGCTATAGCTAATCGGGGCGATGAACCAACCTTCCTCACTTCGAACAGAAGGGAGGTGCTGGACATCACGCTGGTCAGCTTCGATTTCTCTACTAACCTTAAGGACTGGTTTGTATCTCATGAATGCTCCTTTTCGGACCATAGATACATTACCTTCATTATTGACACGAATGAGTCTCCTCCTTTCATGACCCCTCCGGTCAATAGGAATTGGACCATTTTTAGAGAGAAACTGCGTAGCAGACTTCACTCTACCCCCGACTATAACGACCCGTTTCGACGTGGATAGGGCTGCGGACAGTCAACCGCGCTTAGGGCGCGGCAGACACATCCTCCGTCAAACCCGCTGCCCATAGGGGCAAGCGAAAACCGCCCTGGTGGAACCAAGGGATCGATGATCTACACCGATCTTGTGGCAGGCTCTTTAACAGGGCGAAGACGCCAGGTGAATGGTCAACCTACAAGGCCAAAAAGAGGGAACTTAAAAACGCTGTACGGCGAGCGAAGAGGGCCTCGTGGAGGAACTACTGCGCGAGCGTAGAGTCCTCTGCCGAAACGGGCCGTCTCCGTAAAATTCTAAGTTCCACTCACAAATCCCTTGACTGTATCCGACGACTTCACGGATGTTGGACTACGGCTAGTTTGGAGACGCTTGAGCTTCTCCTTGACACTCACCTTCCCGGAAGTGACACACTTGGTGGCCAAGCCTTTTATCAGGTTAACGAGCCACCATCCGGGAACTATTCCCCCCTGACCCTTACCCCTGGCCAAGTGCAGTGGGCTGTTAGGTCTTTCAAACCATTCAAGTCACCAGGACCGGATGGTATTATCCCGGGTGACATTCAACATGGGAAGGAGATAATCCTCCCTTGGTTGCTTGCCATCTATAACGCTAGTCTCAGGCTCCTTTACATCCCTTGGAGCTGGAGAATATCTAGGGTGATTTTCATTCCCAAGGCTGGGAAACCGTCCCATACTAGGGCGAATGATTATAGACCCATAAGTCTATGTTCCTTTCTTCTGAAGACGCTGGAAAGAGTCCTTGATGTTCATATTAGGGCCTTGATTGATCCAGCGCTTCTATCCGCTTCCCAACATGCGTATACGAGAGGTAAATCAGTGGAGACTGCACTTCACTCTCTTATCTCTCGTGTAGAAAAGTCCATGCACGTTAAGGAATACACTTTGGCCATTTTTCTGGACATTGAAGGTGCATTCAATAACGTCGACCCGGACGCCATAGTTAGGGCTCTTGGTTCTCTGAACCTGGGACAGAATCTGGTCAGGTTCATCGAGCTTCTCAAGTCAAGGATAGTAACCTCCACAGTGGGGGCCACGAATTGTCAGAGAATGGTTCGTAGGGGTACACCGCAAGGCAGTGTTCTATCACCACTTCTCTGGAATCTTGCAGTCAACTCACTCTTGAGGGGGCTGGAACACTCTGACAATGAGGCCATAGCTTACGCTGACGATATTGCCATTGCTACGTCGGGAATTTGTTCGCAGACACTGTCGGATAAGTTGAAATTGGCACTGTCAATCGTGCTGGACTGGTGTAGGGATTTTGGACTGTCTATTAACCCCTCTAAGACCGATACGATTCTTTTTACGAGGAAATATAAAATTCCGACCTTCTCCCTTCCCAGCATATATGGGACCAGACTCACGTTGAGTCCCGAGGTTAAATATATGGGCCTGATCCTCGATCCCAAACTCAACTGGAGGGCGGATCTGGCTGCTAGGGCACGCAAGGCGGCATGTGCTGCAGTAGAGCGGTCGGAACCAGATGGGGTCTTCGCCCAAGGATCATGCGTTGGATATATTCCACGGTCATCGAACCCAACCTCTTATACGGTGTTGCTTTCTTGTGGACTGCTCTGGACAAACAATACGTCAGACTTCTTGACAAGGTCAGAAGGTCTGCCGCCATTTATATAACTGGCACTCTGCGCACCACCCCCACGAAAGCCTTGTTCGCAATGCTAAACTGGCTTCCTACTGTGCTTCTCGCTAAGCAGGCAGCCAAGTTTGCTGCGACTAGACTTAATGCTCTCCCTCGTTGACACATTGTACCTTCTGGTCACTCCACTATTCTGGAGGTTGATCCAGTGGCCCCTTTGAACATGAACTATTCCGCTGCTGAATATTGTCTTGACAGATGTTCCACTCTCTGATTCCAAGTAGGAATGACTGAAATCCTAATACGGTCGTCCCCTCGGAAGTCCTGGATATATATACCGACGGCTCTAAACTCGATAATGGGGTTGGAAGCGGTGTCTACTCTGGGAAACTGGACCTAAATATTTCTCTCCGTCTGCCGGACTACTGCAGTGTGTTTCAGGCGGAGGTGATGGCAATTTACCGGGCCGCTCAGTGGATCCTCGTCAACGATGCTCCTTTCACTCGCGTCTCGATCTTTTCTGATAGTCAGGCCGTGATAAGATCTCTATCGGGTTTCGTGATTAGTTCTAGGATCGTTAGGGAATGTCGCCGCTGTCTCGATCTTCTCTCGGGGCGCTTCACCAGTGTCTCTCTGGTGTGGGTCCCCGGGCACAGTAAAATTCCGGGAAACTGCAGGGCCGACGAGCTCGCCAGAGCTGGTGTGCTCCTTCCGGAATCCTCTTCTGTTGAATTGGGTATGCCACTTGCCTCGGTCAAGCTGACCATTGCGCGGAAGCTCTTTCGGGACGCCAACCTATCCTGGGTCAATGAGGAGTCCTGCTCTACCGCTAGACTCACCTGGCCCAAGATGGATAGAAGGCGTACCAACCGATTACTTGGTCTTGGTCGTGATGTCATCTCGACTACAGTGGCCGTGCTTACAGGTCATTGCGTCATGGATAGACATGCGGAAAGAATGAGGCTCTCTTTCAACGACTTCTGCCGTGGATGCAGGTCTACTGAGGAAGAGGAGACTGTTGTTCACTTTCTTTGCCAGTGCCCGTCTCTTGCTAGGTGTAGATATAGGTTATTTGGCTCCCCATTCCTTGTTAGCCTAACGGAGCTATCATCTATTGACATCAAGGATATAGCTTCGTTCATCAAACTTTCTGGCTGGTTTTCCAGTTCGGGGTAGTCGTGCTTTTCTTGTGCAGCCCTTGTCCTGACCAAATTCTTCCATTTCCCTGATTTTGGTGGAACTTGGTTAGTACAGGGACTGCGTTCACCCGTGGCATCACAACGGGCCGCTATGCGTGCTCAAGTGAACTTTGTGATAACAGAGCTACCACTCCGACCTAACCTAACCTAACCAACCTCGCTTATCTCTAATATTTATACATTTATTCTTTTTCGTTCCCCTTAACCTCTTAAGACCTGAACATGAATCAATTGGCTTTGTTCATTTTTGTGTAATTTTAGCATACATGCGTGGTATTTTGTGGCATACATACATAAAACATTAATGTGTTACTTATTGGAAGTAATAGAAAACAATGTACACATATGTGTGTACCTCAGGTGTAAAAAGATGTTAATGAGAACAAAAAGTAGTTTTATTTTCAAGCAATTAAATAAATATTGAAATAAAATAATAAATAAAATTGCATTTTAAGCACACAGTACGGAAGCCCGAAGAACACCGTCAAATATCGAAATGTCTACAGTAGGTGAGCTACATTTTCCAGGTCTATTTCAGGTTGTGGAAATGATTCTATAGCAAGATATCTCTTTGCAAAAGATTTATCCCAACACTGACTTTCATAGTTTGTAGAGATTAAACTAGATTTAGCAAAGCTGCTTGTAAGCAGACGTGATCTTATGAAATTTTGTAAAAAATCTTGGCTAGATTGAATCTGTATTCAAGTAACCCAAGCTTATCCTTCGGGATGTGTTCTTGAAGCAGAGGTTAAAAAATTAGAATAAAAACTCTCATCGTCCATTTTTTGTACGCTTTCACCGCAAAGAGGGTGAACTTGTATATATCGACCATATAAGTCTATCCCATCTATGTATATCTGGTCCAGCATACATAGCCATTTTTTTCATTTTAATTTATAACATGAATGGAGGAGTACGACAAGGAGTAAACAAGTAGATAGTAATGTATTCTCAGTTCCACGCCTTCGCCTACAGACCCATTGGCCCACTGTGACCCTTTACTTTATAAGAAAAAAGGAACGAGCAAAAGGGAAACTGGAAGAAGTGAGGATTAGGACGAAGAAGAAGGTGGAACCAAAATCAAGAAAAGTTAAGCAAAGAAAAAAGGCAAACGAAAAACAGCAATTATCCAACATGACACTCATGGATAAACTTTCTTCCTCTAAAGATTTCCTCTTAGTGAGTTAATACCGTTTATGAAGACTATTCGTCTTTCAGATCTTCAAGTTCCTGAAAAAATCGACTACCTCGCCGTCTCTGCATGTGCACCTGCATAGAAAATGATACACTGTTTCCTCTACCTTGGAGCTATCTCTATTCCATGTGCTGATCCTGTGTCTAAAGGGTCATGTTTCGTTAGCACTCCTAAAATAGCTATAGGATTAAGTTTTAGCCCTAAGTCCCGCGCGACCCTATATATTTATACATACAATCAATATCCGAAATTAGATGATTAATCTTTCTAGTGAAATGAATATACTAGCAGTGGTGTTGTCGAGCCGGAACGCTCCGGAACGTCGTTCCGGTACTTCCTTTTTGGACAGGAACGCGTTCCGGAACTAAAGATGATTTCTGATAACGAGAATTGGCTGACGTTTTGAAAAAAAAAAAAAAAAAAAAAAAAAAAAAAAAAAAGAATTGCTGATTTTTTTTTCTAATTTTTGACGAATTTTTATATGTACTTTTATAAACAAGGGAGTCCGGAACGTTTTTTTCTGCTGAACCGAAACTCGACCCGAACCGAAACAAATACGTGAACCCGAACAACATTAAGTAAAAAATCTACTCTAATTATATTTTTAAAATTCAAAATAAATAAAATCAGCGAACCACGATTCCTTTTTTTTGATTTAGTAGAATTGTCCGATCAAACAGCATCCACCATTACAGAACATCTTTTAAATAATTTGGAAAAATATGGCTTCGACGAGAATTATTTGAAACAAAATTTAATTGCATTTATTAGTGGCGGAGCAAGTGTAATGTTAGGAAAAAGGTCAGAAGTGGCTACAAAATTATTGAATACATTTCCAAAAATAATCACGTGGCACTGTTTAAATCATCGTCTGGAGCTCTCTGTTAACGATGCTGTCGCGGAAGTAAATGGTATTAACCATTTTCACATATTTATGGATAAATTATATACCATTTATCATCAATCTCCAAAAATCTCCTTAAAAAAATAGGACGTGCTTTAGGAATAAGGTGGATAGCTAGTTCATTCAGAACTGTTAATGCAGTTTGGCAAAATTTAAAATCTCTTGCTGAACATTTTCATCAAGCCGCAACTGATGAAACTCGTTCAAAAACTGATCAGAGTGTATACATTGGTCTAAAAAATATATCATGTCTAAACAGTTTATAATTAACTTGGCATTAATGTATGACGTTTTGTATGAACTTTCCATCTTGTCTGAAGCGTTACAGAACAGAAGTATAACGATAGTATATGCGGACAAACTAATCCGTCGAACTATTCGCTATTTGGAATCACTAAAAGACGTTAAAAGAGGAAACAAACTCATAGAAGCATCAGAGGCTGTTCAAGTGATGAAATTAGGAACATTAACTTTAACAGATAATAAAAAAATTACTATTATTAACAGAAATCAATTCCTTGTAAGTCTCATTAATAATATGACTAGAAGACTACATACAGAAAATGATTTGATAAGTGAATTTCGAGTACTAGATCCAACGGAGTGCCCAACAGATATTGAAATTGGCTATGGAGAAAATGAAATTCAGTCATTATGCACCAGATTTAATTTAACATCACTGATGCGATGTATCAATGCGTTTAGAGATTATGTTGATACTGGAGGCAAAGTAATTCCTGAAGATGTAGAAATCTTAATTCGATACATAAATATTGTACCTTGCAGTTCGGCAAGCGCGGATTCAGTAATATGAATATTATAGAATAATATATAATAGAATAATATATATATATGAAAATTAATAGAATATTAATTGAAAATCTACCAAATCTTTTAATAAATTTGGGACATGAGACCTAAAAAAACACCGCCGCCAGGATTATCATGGAAAATTACCCCGTCGTTAAATTTGGGACATGAGACCGCACAGAGCGGCCGCCTACCCAGGATCGGCCCCGTCTATATAATTATATATACACGTTCGGGTAAAAAAATATTAGCACAGCACCACTATACTAGGTATATTAGTTACTAGAAACTTACTTTGGAATAGTCACATTCGAAAACTAACAGATAAGTTGGGCAAGATTAACAACATACTTAAATTAATTTGCTCTCGTAATAAGGGTCTCCATATGGAAACCGCACTTAAGATTTGTAATTCTCTAACTGCTGGTACTTTAATACATGGGTTGATGATCTATGGATGGACTTAAAAAAAATATTAACAAAATTAACACCGCATTGAATATGTGCTACAGGGCCGCTTCAGGCTTACTCCGTACAACACCCATTGCAAATTTAAGATTCGAGGCTAATTTTTGTGATTTTGAAAAATTATTGGAAAAAAGAGCGGTTAACATGGCATCAAAAGCAATTGCAATTCCAAATAATAGCATGCACAAATCGTTTTGGAACCATATAATACCCCCACCGAATTCAGCCACTTCAGCTATTAAAAATATTATATCGTTATTGAGAAGATGGAATATTTCCATCCCTCCCAAACCGAAAGAACGCATTAATTCAAATAACTTTGTCAAAATAAACTATTTTTTGAGTATGTTTATCAAAAACTCCACCAATAACATTTGTTTTAAAAAATTATTCCAAGAAAACGAGTCTAACATTGCTCCTGATTTAATATATTATACTGACGGTTCTTTTCGAGATAACTTAACTGGGAGTTAACTAACCTCAGGGAGTTAACCTCCAATCAATTTGAGATAGGAAGGAAATCAAGACTTCCAGATCAGACTGGTATTTTTATAGCCGAAATTTCAGCGATGGAAGGCGCCATAAATTATGCTGTTGGACTTGGCAGGAAAAGCTTGATATTGACCGACAGTTTAAGTGCTATTAGAGCCTTAAGGAAAAATGTAAATGGTATATATGATCATATACTTAAATTTGAAAATGACACAATTGAAATAATGGTTACATGGATCCCGTCACACTGACGCCAAGACAGCTTTGATTTTACCACACGTCACTGAACTCCCGTGTTTCCCTATAGCTGTAAGAAAACAATTCTTAAGTAGGAGACATACTGCAAAAAGGATATAATAGTAAACTTTCAAGAAAACATTGTATAATGTTGGCTCGCTTAAGAGTTGGTAAAGCAGTTTTCAATTCCAAACACTATTATGATAAGACTGACCGACCCACCTAAATGTAGACATTGCAACGTAATCCTCACAATTTCGCATATATTGACGGAATGCCCAATTTCGAAGATAAACCTACCTCTGGAGAAGATACTTGACTGCACTACTGAGTTGAATCTTGTCAAAATTAAGATGAGCATGGCAAGGCATGAAATTACAGATATCTAGAACATTCCTCATTGAAGAATATTAACGACACATGCCCATATGGTCTCGATACTCAGCGCATTTTCTTTTTGTATATTTTGTAAATTTATTTTATAAAATATCTTTTAATAAATAAATAAATATTTATAAATATACAGTGGACAAGCAAAAGTCTTAGTAGCAATACATTTTAGCAATTTAATGAATTTGTGGCAAAAGTTCGTATAAATAATTTAAGTTTTTATACTTATTATATTAATTTATTTCTGTTTTATTATAAAACAAAAAAATTTAATCTTTTCACAAAACAAGAGAAAAATAAGGAAAAGTTTCTGCTGACTCCTTATTTTAGCACCGCAAAAGTGTAGGTAACTCTAAGAAGAACTCAGAGTAAATTTAAAATTCATATTTAGTAGGATATCCCTAAAGGTCAAGCATACCATTTAACCTATTTGGCAGTGAATGTATGGAATTTATTGAGGAAATACTGAATTAGAGAGACTATTTAAACATTCTAAAGAACAAATTCATCAAAAGTTCGGAAGAACTAAGAATTTCTAATGGTCATTACTTTCAACAAGCCAATGGATCCAATCATATGGCTGCTAATGTGAACATGTGATTTGCCTACCATAGTCTCCACAGGGTTAATACTCAGGCACAAATTTCAGATATTACTTCAAGAGACTATTTAGGAGATCATTTGGAAGAAAGGTTACGTAGTTGCTAAACCTCAAACAAAGGTTAACCGAAATAGTTGCTCATGAGTGCATGGCGGCAAATATCACCAGAAAACACTAAACAAAACTGGTATATTAAATACCAAATGGGTTAAATGGTATGCTTGACCTTTAGGGATATCCTGATAAATATAAGGAATAACATTTTCATATATTAGTCCTTTGAATTTAAAATTTGAATTTTAAATTTACTCTGAGTTCTTGTTAGGGGTACCTACGCTTTTGGGGTGCTCAAATAAGGAGTCAGCAGAAACTTTTTCTTATTTTTCTTTTGTTTTGTGAAAAAGATTAAAAATTTTTTTGTTTTATAATAAAACAGAAATAAATTTATGCAATAAGTTTAAGAACTTAAATTATGAATAGAAACTTTTGCTACAAATTCATGAAATTTCTAAAATGTATTGCTGTACTAAAACTTTTGCTGTCCGCTGTATATGTACATATCTGTGTATCTTAAATAATAATAGCTTAAGTCGAAATTGCGTTTTAGAGATATTAAGGGGTTTGTCTAAAATAAATTGTGTTTGGTAAATATAAAGATATATGTAAATATAAAGGCGTATAGTTTTAATAATAATGACATTATATTTATTATATATGAAATTTAGCTGAGTGATAGATCCTGAAGAAGAGAATAAGGATATGTAATAAAATGAAAAAGCACTTATGTCAACTTAAGCCGTTATCATTTATTGCCACAGATATATACAGTGGCTTAAACGTAAAATTGGACACTAGGAATGAGAATATTCAAATGCTTTTAGACAATGTATAATACTTAGCATTTTTCATCTAAAAATATTTTTAAAAGAAAGGAAAACAATATTAAAAAATTAAATGTCAAACGCATAATTGGACAGTAAAATAAAAGGCATTGTTTTAACACTTGGGATCAAAACCTTTTGCTTTTATTACTGCTTCCAAACGTCAAGGCATCGACTGCCGTAAAATTCTGGTGTTATGTTGTCCCATTCTCGCCTAATTCCTTGTTTCGACTGCTCCACTGTGCTGATACTGGATTTATAGAGCTTACGGGCAAGTTTTCCCAAACGTGCTCGATAATGTTAAGATTAGGATCGAGGTCTTGTTAAAAAATGTGTCCAATATCTTAAACTCATCGGCACTTTGGTTTAAAATGTTCAAATATTGGAATAGATCCATTTTACTGTCCATATAATGAACATACCCTACTCTTGCAGTGTAAACACATCCCCACATCAGGAAGTTACGCCAAACGTATTGCTTTCCATCTGATCCATGTTAAATTTACTCACAAGTAAATAATACCTATGTAGGCACTATGCATGTAGTTCTGCGTAGAATAGATTTGGTTTGATTTTAAATTCGTACAGAGTATATTTTGAGGGTTGATACCCTCAATTGCTTTTATGGACCAATAAAGTATAATTGCAGTAGTCGCCGTAGTCTAGTAGGTAGTGTGTTGGCTTATTAGACGTGAGGCCATGGTTCAAGCCCCAGGTCAGGCGTCTCCAAGAAAACGAAATATGAAAAAATATTTCTTCAGTGACTTCCCCTCAGCAGATTTCTGACAAAAACTCTGAGAGTAAATAAAATTGCCATGAAAAGTAATACAATCAATGGGAAAAAAAAGAATAATCATCATAATGGTTTTATATGTGTATTAATGTTAACAACGCTTCTAGAACATTCTGCATTTTCATGCAGTTTTTGGTGTTACCATATTTTATAACTTACTACGCGTAGTTAACATTCGGCCATCCTATTTTACGATCGACTATAGCACATAATCTTGCAAATACTTAGGAAGTGCTCTCGTTCTAACTGGTCTATTAGGGTTGGGACCTTCGTCTTCTGCCGAGGATTCAATAGATAGTTCATCAGGAGGAGGAACAAATCGCTTCATATCTTCTGCAGCTACAACACCTTCATAAAAACGTTGACACCGTTGGGTATCGAGAAAATCAGCAATACGATAACGATCACAAGGTAGGACCTCAGTCACCACATAAGGGCCTTTATAAAGAGGTAAAAGTTTCGTTGATTCACCTGGGTTGGCAGTATCTCGACGTATCATTACGGTGTCACCAGGTACATAATTAGTAGCAGCACACCTTTTCTTGTTGAATTGTATTCTTTGTCTTTCCTGGTCTTTTCGTATGCGATTAATAGCTTCTTGACGCAGTTCAACTATGTCTTGCTCTTCGACATTGGCAAGTTCATCATCCAATTTATTAGGCGTTAGCCTCCTTGGGTTATAATTGAATAGTAACTTAAACGGGGTTGTTTTCAGGACGTTATGGATTGTATTGTTTACGCTCCACTGGACAAGACCAATGTGCTGATCCCAATCACTGCCATTTGACCTTCTACATAAAGTGGCTAACATGGGGGTTATCGTGCGGTTTAGCCTTTCACATTGACCATTTGCTCTTGGGGTTGCAGTGTCATTTAGAATGTGAGAAATATTTTTATCGCTACAAAGTTTTCGAAATGCGCTACCAGTAAAAGCGGTGCCTCTGTCTGATTTAATGCGGGTTGGGGCTCTAAATATAGAAATAACTTCGTTCAATGCACGTACAGTAGTTTCGCTTCGGACGTTTCGATCAGGTTTTAATATACAAAACTTAGTGAAACCATCGATCAGAACTAAAATATACATATTCCCATATTTACCTTTGACGAAAGGGCCTAAGTGGTCGACATGAATAGTGTGAAATGGTACTCCAATCTTATCGACAGGGTGTAAAAATCCTTGTTTTCTTCCCGCAGGTTGTTTATGATAAAGGTATTCAATACAAGCACCCACAAATCTTTTAACGTAGTTTCTCAATCTTGGAAACCAGTATTTTTCCTTAATTTTAGATACGACTTTGTCTACACCGAGGTGACCAAGTTCATCATGGCAAGATTGTACAATTTTATATCTGGCTCCATCTGGAATATATAAAAGTTTTTTGTCGCTTTCCAATTTAACAACACGACCATTTTCGAGTGTGTATTCTTTTTGAATTCTTTTATCATCATTAGACAGCTCAGACTTTTTTGTAGAACTTCTTTAATATAATTAATTTTTGAATCAGTTCCTTGTAATAATTTGACCCAATCTGATGTCTCTAAATTTGAATGAAGGACGCAAATATCTCCTACAGAGTTGGTGTTTTCCGGTGGACTAGTCGGGTTTCGACTCAATCAGCATGCCTATTTTGGGTTCCCGGAGTGTGTCGTATTTCGAAATTATACTCGGATAGCTTCAGCCACCATCTTCCAATTCTTGGAAAAATGTTCTTTTTAGTCATAGCGCTTCTTACAGCATTACAATATGTCTTAATGGTGAATGAAATTCCAATTAAATAAACACGAAAACGTTCTAACACCTATACAACTGCCAACGCTTCTAATTCAGTAGAGCGATAACGCGATTCCTCTTTTGTCGTTTGGCGACTGGCATAAGCAATTGGGTGAAATTTGTCATCAATTTGTTTCTGTAGAAGAACACCTGCCAAGCCATCTCTACATGCATCCGTATGGACTACTGTTTCTGAATCTTTACAATATATTGATAATACCGGTTTTTCAACCAATTTCTTCTTTAAATTCTCAAAGGCGGTTTTCTTCTGCTTCCGTCCATTTCCAAACAACTTCTTTTTTTGTTAAATGTGTAAGTGGTCTTGCCAAATTAGCATATCCTTCTATGAAGTTACGAAAATAGCTAGTTAAACCAATAAATTGTCGAACTTCGTGCACATTTGTTGGGCGTTTAAAATTCACGACAGCTTCTGTCTTTAGTCGACTTGGAGCGATGACACCGTTAGAAATCTCATAGCCTAAATATTCAATTGTCGTCATTAAAAATTTACATTTTTGAACGTTTAATTTCAAATCTGCTCTCCTTAACGCATCCAAAACTGTTTTCAAATTTCCTACGCATTCATCAATAGTCACTGCCGGTATTAATATATCATCAAAATATCCCATAGCTATAGTAAAACGTAACGGACCTAATGCGGAATTTATTAATTTTTGAAACACAGCTGGACCATTAGCTACACCAAATGGCATCCTCAGGAATTCATAATGTCCGTCGGGTCACAAAAGCAGTTACATGACGAGAATTTTCAGCTACCTTTACCTGGTAGTAGCCACTACGCATATCGAGTACGTTAAAATATTTCATTCCATGCAGGCGATTAATTTGATCAGAAATAATTGGTAGTGGATATTTTATCTTTTTAGTAACTCGATTTAAGGCTCGGTAATCAACGCAAATTCTTCTATCGCCATTTTTTTGCGCACTATCAAGATTGGGCTAGCATACTCAGAATCAGAATCAATAATAATACCTGCTTCCTTCAGCTGTTTCATTTCTTCTCGAACAAAAGCTCTTTCGGATTCGCTCAATCTATACGCTTTATAAGTAATGGGGGTTTTGTCAGCTAATTCAATTAAAAATTCGGTGTTCGACCCACATCCAAGCTCATTAATGTTCATAGCAAAACAATCTCTATATTGTTGTAACAGCTCTAACAACTTCATTTTATGGTCATAGGCGATCTCGGTGTTAATATCAATACACGATAACCAGTCTTTTTTAATCTCATCTGATTCAACATTATCAGTTTTAAAATCGTCGGAAATACACAATTTTGTCACTCGTTCATCTTCTTTAAAAATGACGTCTGTCGTCGAACAATTCAAAATAGGTACAGCTAAACCATCTGAATTTCCATTTATAATACAGGCAGGAATTACACATCCATTTCGATTAATGTTCGAGTCTATAAAAATATCCCGTTTTTCTTCTAAATTTTCACTAGTCGTTACAGCAACAAATCCGACGTGATTGGGTGGTAAAACCGTAGCCTCTTTGGCCCATAAACTTGTCTTCAGTCTAGGTAGATTTGGTATATCAATACAATTAATATTATTTTCAGGTATATCTACTTGCTCAAAAATTCGTAATTGCTCTTCCTTCTTAAAATAGGCTATATGCGATTGTTCTGTAAACGGCTGACATATAAGCAATAGTATATCAATAACGCTGTCATCTACTACAAATACTACAACATCATCATCGACTTTTAACGTTGCATCAAATACTCCTAATGTACGAGCTATACCATCGCCAACACCTCTTAGGTTAGGTTAGGTTAGGTTAGAGGACGTGTACTTGTCATTTAGGACAAGTACAGTACCCGGAGGTCGAATTGACCCATTGTACAACGTCCTAGTTTCTCACACCACTTATGTTGTGTGTGTTAATTTTATACATGAGTGGTGGGACCTACAGTTTAAAGTCGATTCCGAACGACAGATTTATATTTATTGAGAAACTTTTCATGACAATTTTTATTTACTCTCAGAGTTTTTGGCAGAAATCTACTGAGAGGAAGTCGCCGAAAAAATACTTTTTGTATTTTGTCTTTGATGCCTGGCCTGGGGCTCGAACCCAGGCTTTTGCGTCTAATAAGCCAACACACTACCTACTAGACTACGGCGACTCCTCTTACCATTACACCAACAACCAACACCTCTTACCATTAATCCTTTTGAAATATCTGCGTCGCACTCGAAACCAAAATCATCTGCCGTAGACTTCCTAATCATTACACACTACAACATAAGAATTAACAGTCTTACCATTTAGTATTGCATCAAAGAAATATTTTTGATTCAGGCAAATTCTATCCGGTTGTGTGCCATCAAACGCGCAGCTGTTTACTTGGCTAACATTTTGCTGTTTTTTAACAGTAGGTTCATTATTCACAAAAAAGTTTTTTTAGTGTGACCAGGCTTGTTACATTTCAAACAAATCACAGGCGAGGTACAATTTTGTCTTATATGACCCTTCATATTACAGCGAAAACAAACATCAGTTTTCTTCGGTATTACCTCATTACCATCCCTTTCCTGCTTTTGTGTTCGAGTATGCGTTGCGCCAGTCCCTTTGGTGAACTGTGCGTGTGCCCATTGTCCTGTAAAAATCTCGGATATCGGCTAACAAAGAATTTGAGTCCGCGTTGTTCTTACATAATAAAAATGTTCTTAAATCCCGATCGTACAATCATTGCATTATTTGAACCTTCGTTTCCGAAAATGACAGCCTTAAATTATCACACAATCTTTTCTTTTTAAAATAATAATCAAAAACATTTTCATTTCTTCCCTGCATGTATTTTAATAATGCTGACCACTGCTCAACGATGCTAGCATTGCCTATAAAAGTATTAGTAAACTCTTTTTCGAACTCTTGCCAAGTTGTTATATTTAATGAATAAAACCAATCGCTCGCGCCATCTACTAAATTTGAACGTACCAACTCAAGTCTAAAAGACTCAGACCAATTATGTAATTCACTCATACCCTTCACACACTTCAACCATTCATTGGCGTCTTCCTCAGACCCCTTTCCGGTAAATTGTCTAATTGATTTATGTAGATCTGGACAACGATAAAATTTGGAGCCACGTTATGCCCTTCAGCCAAGCTATTATTTTCACTAAGCATTCTCATCAACTCAGCATTCTGTTCCAATAATTTCGCAATCAACTCACTCGACAGTCCATTCTGTGACGTATTAACTTTATCCATAGTACCGTTCCCACTTGTATTCATTTTACCGGTCGCGCTATCGCTTAATCAATATTATTTTTCTTACCACTATTATGCCCCCCCCAACACCAATTACTTATGGTTCTCTTAACCTCACTCTCCATGTACTGCACCACAAAACCGTCCGTGCAGCAACACAATAAACTGCCTCTATTCGATAACCCAAGTTACCTGCCGCAACCACGTAACACAACAGCAATCACCCAGCGTTCAACCACCACACAGCAACCAGCAATAACGGTACAGCAATATAAAAATGGCCGGCAAAATCAACCAACTACCAACAATAGCCAATTACTCCAAACGCCAACAGTCCAATTTGCACAAATATATTATACTTCGTCCAGGCCAGTGGATAGTGTTATCCCACTTCTGAATGTTAAAAACGTTTGTTTAATTTATTTCAAAAAAAGAATTCAACTTTAATTTTCTGATTATTAAAAACTTTTATTTAATTTTATTAAAAAAAAAAAAAAAAGAATTTAGCTTTAATATTGTGTTGATTCTTTGCTGACCAGATCTCAAATAACGCTAGTAATACAATCAATGGAAAAAAAAAGAATAATCATCATAACGGTTTTATATGTGTATTAAAGTTAACAACGCTTCTAGAACATTCTGCATTTTCATGCAGTTTTTGGTGTTACCATATTTTATAACTTACTACGGGTAGTTAACATAAGTTTAAACTTTAAAGACGAAATCTATATCTATAATCTATTAAACGGTTACTTAGTTTTTTTAGTTAAATTTTTCATGGAATAGTATTTACAAATTTTCAATATATTTTTTCACATAAAAATAAGACTTACCTGGAAAAAGGGAGCAATCTCTAATGGTAAATTGAATTTCGATATATAAACGATTAGCAGGTCCGCGATCAATAAAAGGAGACCAGAGCCAGTTATTAACATTATGATAAGCAACATCGCAAACAACATAACTTCTCCAATTTATTCCTTTGACAAAATCTGTAAAACTTTCTTCGACCCACTAAAAATAGAATACAATAAAAATTATTGTAAACTGTTAACTAGTGGCACCGATTTTTGTGGAATTAACTTTTTTATATTCAATATAATTCTTTTTTCATGTATTACATGGTGCGACAGTGAAAATACACCTGATTAACTACATAGTGTAGGTTGTATATTTAATAGAATAGAACTCCAAAATATTTCTTTATATTTCGTGAACCTTATAAACTTGTTTTATTTTTTTCTAACTTTTCACAAAAAATTTTTGATTAATTAAATATTTTTGAATATTTAGTCTTTTTCTGTAAAGATAACCATTTAAAACGGTATACATAAACATGTTACTGAAACGTGTGTATTATCCGTTTTAATTGCTAAATTTGGAAAATCTGCTTTCTTCCTAGCTTTTAAAGTTTGCCCGTTTTTAATTATAAAGTTTAATTAAAAAATATAAAAAAAGTTAAGACATTCTTAAATTGCATTCTCTTGTGAAGAGATTGGCACTTCGTTTAATAAAAGCATATAAAAATAATAACGTCACAGTGGACGTACTGGTTCTGGTCTATGAAGACAACTAATATAATACATACATACATATATAATTGGTCATTACAGCCCTTCAGTCAGGATTACGACCTAGTTTCTCACACCACTTATGTTGTGTGTGTTAATTTTATACATAAGTGGCGGGATCTACAGTTTAAAGTCGACTCAGAACGACAGACTTTTGAGAAACTTTTCATGGCAATTTTATTTACTCTCAGAGTTTTTGCCAGAAATCTGCTGAGAGGAAGTCGCCGAAGAAATACTTTTTGAATTTTTTTTAATGTCTGGCCTGGGGCTCGAACCCTGGCTTTAGGTCTAATAAGCCAACACACTACCTACTAGACTACGGCGACTTCATGAAGACAACTTACCCCCCCCCCCCCCAAAATAGCTCATGGGTAGGATCGTTAACACTATACATGGTAGAGATGGTCGAGACAGACAGGCTTTACTAATTTCAGCTTGAAAGTACCCTTTCAATGAGGCCGGCGTATTCGGTCAACGTATGTTTAATTATTATTAATAATGAAATAAGAAATAATGTAATTGCTTAAACTAATTACTTTTACTATTTTTCTCATTGTATTTTTGCTAACTGTTTATATTTTTTTGTTATCATGATTTATGTCTTATTTTTTGCATTCTATACTATTGTTTTTGATGTTAATATCAAATTTAAACAACATCGAAATTTTGTCTTTCTGCAGAAATATGAACCGTTAGTTGCATTGTAAGTGAGAAACTTTATTTTTAAATAAAGAGAAATCATTATAAGACTAAAATTCGAAATGTTCGGTTTGCTTTTAAGTACACGGTCGCAGAAGTTAGGGGGAACAATTGGTATTTTTTGCCTAAACTACCAATATTCAGCAGCTTTATAGACGACTAAATTTACTTAGTTAGTTGCTCGATATTGCTGCCGGTAGGGAAAACACCCCGTACCCTACAGGCTTCACGAACTTCCTTCCTTCCCCATTGCCTATTTTAATAACAGCATAGGTGTTATGCGGCTTTATTCTAACACCTCAGAGGCCAAAATTTGTTGTTTTTATTTTCACATCAATCGGATAATTTAGGTTTATTTTTTTTCTTGTAGTTTTCTAATGCCTTATTTAGCTGACTTTACAAATTCTAACCTTTAATGGTCAAAATTAATTATCATTTCTTTTCTATTTCTATTTGTTTGAATAACATGGTCTTTATTGTGCATTTTGACCGCAATCGTGAGCTTCGGTTGTAGATTGAATTCAAAATCTTTTAAACTTCAGCAACGTACTTGAACCACTTGCTCTTCAAATACTAAACTTAGCTAATAATGGAATAATTGCTATTCGTGCTCTTAATTTGACCATAAGCTTGAGGCGAACCAACAGTAACTTTAGCATGGTCTTGCAGTATAAATTTATTCAGTAAAATAAAAAAGTCCAAATTTGCAGGGCTGTGTAATTAATGTTGCGGACGCAAAAAAGTTAGGGCCTAAATCAAAACTGTATGAACCAGAAATGGTATTAATAAGTTATTGTGGAACACCTATACAATGCGTCGGGTACGTTAACGCAAATGTAAAAGTTAAAATTGAAGAAAAAAACTTAAAACTATATATTGTGAAATCTAAGCGTAGACCGCTCTGTGGCAGAGAGTGGCTGCATCAAATTAAGATTGATTGGTGTTCAGTTTTGAATGTAGACAAACAAGAAGCTTTAGTAAATTGATACGTTGAGCATGGATACATTGAAAAAGAAGTACCACAAAGTTTTTTCGTCATCATTTGGAAAGATCAAACGCGTATATATGTCAAACCAAACGCAACACCAAAGTTTATAAAAGCCAGGCGTGTGCCGTTTCCATTGATGGAAGCTGTGGAGAAGCAGCTAGAAAAACAGGTGGCTGATGGATTGTTGGTAAAGGTGGAAACCAGCGAGTGGGCAACGCCGATAGTGGTCGTACCAAAAAAGAATGGCGATGTCCGCATATGCGGCGATTACAAGATAACACTTAACCCCGTGCTGCTTATTGATGGACACCTCTTGCCAACAATTGATGAGCTTTTCAGCAAAATGGCTGGTGGCGATAAATTCTCCAAAATTTACCTTTCAAAGGCATATTTACAATTGGAAGTGCATCCAAGTGATCAACATTTGTTAACATTGAGCACCCACAAGGGTTTATATCAACCAAATCGTTTAATGTTCGGTGTAGCGAGTGCGCCCGCTAAGTGGCAACGTTTAATGGAGCAGCTGCTATGTGACATACCGGGTGTTTCAGTCTTTTTAGATGATATCAAAATTACGGCGTCTGATGATGCCAACCACATACAACGAATTAATCGAGTTTTAGAACGTCTGGAGAAATATAACATGAGAGTGAACTTAGAAAAGTCAGAGTTTATGAAGGACTCTATAACCTATTGTGGATACGTAATAAACAAACACGGTCTCCAACGTATGCAAACTAAAATTGATACAATTAAAAAATGAAAGCAGCTGAATGTAAAGATGATGTGAGAGGGTTCATGGGACTTATTAACTACTATGGTCGTTTCGTTAAAAATTTAAGCGATATAGTCTATCCATTGAACCGCTTATTGCAAAATGATGTGCCATTTATTTTTGATGAAGTGTGTCAAGGCGTTTAACGAAATTAAAAAACAAATGCAGTCAGACACAATCCTCGCACATTATGACCCTAAAAGACACGTAGTTCTCGCCGTGGATGCTAGCCCTATAGGGGTAGGAGCTGTTTTGAGTCATGTCTATGACGACGGTTCCGAAAGGCCGATACAGTTTGCGTCGCAAACACTTAACAAAACACAACAACGCTATTCTCAAATTGATAAGGAGGCGTATGCAGTCATTTTTGGAATCCGTAAGTTTTATCAATATCTATACGGAAGAAGGTTTACTCTCGTTACAGATAATCGGGCGATATCGCAAATATTTGCTCCCCATAAGGTGTTATCAACTTTGTCTTCCACACGTATGCAACGCTATGCTTTATTCTTGGAACAGTTCAATTACACCATAAAATGTAAAAGATCTAAGGAAAATGCAAACGCCGATGCATTGTTACGATTACCTAATGCCGAAATGTATACATTCACCGAAGAGGTTTACGCAATTGAAGAAGAAATAATTGAAAATTTACCAGTAACGGCGTGCGACCTGAAGGCAGAAACTAAGTCCGATGTGGAAATCAAAACGTTACTCGAATGTTTAAAATAGGGTCGAAAATGTGATAGCAAAAATCGCTTTGGTATTTCGCAAGATGAATTTACCCTACATGAAGGTTGTTTGTTAAGGGGCATGCGTGTTTATATTCCAAAAGCATTGCGTGGAAAAATCGTGGAAGAATTACATACAGCACATTTTGGTATTTCGAGAATGAAGTCTTGCAAGGGCATATGTATGGTGGAATAACTTAGATAAAGACATAGAAAATTTAGTCAACAATTATTTTGCTTGTCAATCAACACGCCCGGACCCAAATAAAGTGCTCCCAATACGTCGATGGGGAACTCCTAGCAAAACATTTGAACAAATTCATGTTGACTATGCCGGTCCTGTGTTGGGGAAGTATTGTAGGAATGTAAAAAATCATGTGCGGATGTGCACATTCAAAAACCAGTCAGTCATCTTCAACCTCTCAACGAAGTCGGTCGCTTGCACAAGATCTTAAACTCTATATTCTAAAACTCTCATTTTTTGTATTTTTATTAACTTTATTATTATTATATTAACTTTGAATTTTACATTAAAATAAAACTTAAATCTTTGAATAAACAACTCTACAATTTTGGGGGCTCAACCCGGATCAAAGTGATCAGAATTTTAGTGTAAAATCAGTGAATTAACGACGATAATTAGTGGAAAGAGAGAAAACTTTAAGTTTTATGGAAACAACCCCTTTTTCGCTGATAAATTGCAAATACGTAGAAAACCAGAGAGTATAGAGTACGCGTATAAGTGAATCGGTGTGTGTGTGCGTATAAAGATAAAATAGAATAGAAGCAGTGAGAATAAAATACTCAGCCAGATAATTTGTGGCAAGGGTGTGGTCGAAGAGACGAAAATTGTTTTTATATACGCAAGCGGCACGAGTGTTTTTTGTAAACGGACAAAAGCATAGAAGGCGAACAGGCACGAACATGAATGCGTTAGGAGACTTTATTGATATAAAAAACAATATTGGGACTGCGAAGAGAATGGCGATTGTTGCTGTACACAAATTTCTTTTTGGAGAAGAAGGTGACCGAGGCAACAGAAAGCGCATACGTATGTTTATGGGCTTTGATTTCGACAAAAACGATGATCTTTACGAAGCAAAGAAAAAATATGTTAAAGAGAACCTCAGTGACGCTGATTTGGTAGCTGTATGCAGTGTGTTGTGTTTAAGTTACAACAACAGCGACTTGTTTAAACACATATTTTCTAATATGAAGAAGGGACAATTGATGTGTTGTCAAGAGAACGATGATGTTGAAAGTAACGACGTTTACGTCGATGATGATGTTTACGAAGATACAATTGTGGAAAACGACGCGGATGACAACAGTTACGACGATAATGATGTTAACGACGATGATGATGATACAATTGTATACAACGACGGGGAAAACAACAACAACGAAGCAAGAAAAAAATTTATTGGGAAAAATTATGTTAGAGCAATGAAAGGGGAAAACGACGGCAGCAGCGGCGGCAAGGTTCACAATGTGGTGGTAAATAAGACGTTTGCAGAGAGTAGAAACGGTGTTGATAATAAACAGCAGAAGCAATACGAAAAACGGGAAACAGTTAGTGTCGAAAGAGCAACTTGTTTGAACATGCAACGGTTTGCAATGAATTATCGTGACATTGAAGACTCAATTCCCTCGTTTGACGGTGATGGTAATATGCCAATTGAAGTATGGATCAATGAGTATGAGGAAACATCTTCTATTATGGGATTTGACGATTTCCAGAAGTTTATTTTTGCTAAAAAATCTTTAAAAGGTTTAGCTAAATTGTATGTATCCAGTGAACGCGGCATTATATCATACGGAGTATTGAAGGATGCATTAACAAGTGAATTTGGTACAAAGATTAACAGTGCGCAATTGCACAGAATGATGATTGAACGCAAAATTAATAAAGACGAAACAGTTCATCAATACTTTTTTAGTATGAAGGAGTTGGCTTCTCGCGGAAATATCGATGACAGCACTCTCATGGAATATGTAATTGATGGTATTAATGATTTGACGGTGAATAAATCTATTTTGTATGGTGAGACAGATTTGAAGGATTTTAAATTGAAATTGAAATGTTACGAGACTATGGTGAATAAAGCAGCTAAATCGAAATTCGAAAGACCAACAACAATCAAACTCAAGAACGACAGAAAGGAAAAAAATTGTTTTAATTGTGGTGGCAAAGGTCATGAATCCAAGAACTGTAAAGACAAAGACAAAGGCGTTAAATGTTTTAATTGTAACAAATATGGTCATATTTCTAAACAGTGTCCGACAAAACTGGAAAAGCCAAATGTACGCCAGCTTGTAACAGTGAAAAAGAATGCCATGGAGTTCGAGATACAATTTTTGTGTGACCAACCATTTCAGGCAAAAACCTTGTTCGATACAGGTAGTAAATTCAATGTGGTTACGAATAGTGTTTATAGAAAGCTGAACTCACCCAAACTCGTAAAATCGGATTTTTATCTCGTTGGTTTTGGAAACCAGGATAATCGTAATAAAATTAAGCCGACTGGAAATTTTTATCAGTGAATATTGACGGCGATGATTATAATTTAAATTTTCATGTGGTACCTACCAATTCTATTGATGTGGACGTAATATTGGGTTGTGAATTCTGTAATTTTTGTGGAATCAACATTACTTCAGATGGTCTGAGAATACGAAAGCTTAAGGACGAGACATCAGATGAAACCCACAAGATGATGGTTATAAATGCGTATGAAGATCCAGATAATGACGTAAGTACAAATAATATTGATGACAGTGTAAGTGAAAACGCCAAGCTCGAGGTAAAGAATTTGATAGAGAATTATCGACCTATGAAAACTAAGACGACAAATGTCGAAATGAAAATTATTGTTAAAGACGATACACCAATCCACAGCAGTCCCAGACGTTTACCGATTATGGAAAGAAATATTGTCGACAGTCAAGTTGAAAAATGGCTCCAAGAAGGAATAATCGAACCGTCCGAGTCGAAGTATAGTAGTCCAGTGGTACTAGTGAAAAAACGAAATGGAGAACCAAGACTTTGTGTCGATTTCCGGAAGATTAACAAAGTCATAGTAAAGGATAGATTCCCATTACCATTAATTGAAGACCAACTTGATCGGTTACAGGACGCGAATTTATTTTCAACCATAGATTTAAAAAATGGTTTCTTCCATGTGTCAGTCGAAGAGTCAAGTCGAAAGTATACGTCTTTTGTCACTCACAGTGGACAATACCAATTTCGAAAAGTGCCGTTTGGTTTATCGAATTCACCAGGAGTTTTCCAGCGCCATGTGAATGCAGTGTTCCGTGATTTGACTAGACAGGGTATAGCTTTACCGTACATAGATGACGTGATAATAACCGCTAAGGACGAAGACGAGGCGATGCAAAATTTGAAAACTGTTTTAAGGCTGTGTGAGGAATATGGTTTGGAAATTAATCTGAGAAAATGTGATTTTTTGAAGAGGAAAATTCAGTTCCTTGGGTACGTAATCGAGAATAAAAGGATTTCGCCATCACCCGAGAAGATCAATTCGCTTATGAAATTTCCTATCCCCAAAAACTTGAAACAACTTGAAAGCTTCCTCGGATTAGCAAGTTATTTCCGTAAGTTCATTCCCAATTTTTCAACTATTGCAAAACCATTAACCGACCTGAAGAAGAAAGATCGAAAATTTGAGATGGGCGATGAGCAGCTTTCAGCAGTCAACATACTGAAATCTATAATGAGTGAAAATCCTGTTCTACGGATCTATAATCAAAATTATGAGACCGAAGTCCATACTGATGCGTCTATGGAAGGATACGGAGCAGTATTAATGCAAAAATCACCTGACGATAATCAACTACACCCAGTTTATTATATGAGTAAAAAAAACTACAGACCAAGAAAGAAAATATTCAAGCTACGAGTTGGAGATTCTAGCCGTGATCGAGGCATTGAAGAAGTTCAGAATATACTTGCTTGGAATTCCGTTTAAGTTAGTTACCGATTGCAACGCATTTACGAAGACGCTCGACAAGAAGGATTTATGCACTCGCGTAGCACGTTGGATACTATTTCTGCAAGATTATAATTACATAGTCGAACACAGACCTGGAAAGCAAATGAAACATGTCGACGCTTTTTCTCGTCATCCAGTTATGATAATCTCCAGTGAGGACAGTATTATCGAAAGGATAAAACGTTCCCAAATACAAGATGAAGACCTCGCAACGATAAAGGATATTCTAAAGACTACTACAAATTATAAAGACTACTTTCTCAAAGGTGAAATACTCTATAAAGTCGTCGATGATCATGAGTTGCTAGTCGTGCCGAAGGGTATTGAACGCAAAGTCATCAGGCAGGCACACGCGAAAGGTCATTTTGCCGTAAAGAAGACCAAAGGCTTAATATGTCGTGACTACTTCATCCCAAAGCTCGAAGAGAAGATAAAACACCATATTGCCAATTGTGTTCCTTGTATCGTGACGAATAGAAAGAAAGGTAAACAAGAAAGTCAACTTAATCCGATACCAAAAGAAGAAGTGCCGTTGAAGACTTACCATGTTGATTTTCTCGGTCCGTTGGAGTCTACCAACAAAAACTATAACCATATTTTTGCCGTCATTGATTCGTTTACTAAGTTTTGCTGGCTTTACCCGACGAAGTCAACTACAGCTAGAGATGCTATATCCAAATTAGAACAGCAAAGTGTTACGTTCGGAAATCCCGTCCAGATTGTATCAGATCGTGGTTCAGCATTTACGTCTGCGGAATTTCAACAGTATTGTGAAGGCGAAGGTATTCAACACGCCAAGATTACAACAGGTTTACCACGCGCCAATGGTCAAATAGAAAGGATGAACAGCATCATTGTTCCAGTATTAGCTAAGTTAAGTATAGAAGACCCGACTAAATGGTACAAATTTGTCGGAAGAGTACAACAAATTCTCAACTCAACCTACAAGAGAAGCATCGATTCCACACCGTTTGAAATATTGGTTGGAGTCAAAATGTATTGTAAAGATGACATCCGCATTAAGGAGCTGTTAGAACAAGAAGTCGTTACCAATTTCGACCATCAAATATCCGAAGCTAGACGTGAAGCTAAGGAAAGCATCCTTAGACTACAGAACGAGAACAAACACACCTACAACTTAAGACGCAAGACCGCTACGCAATATCGTATCAACGACCTGGTTGCTATTAAAAGGACACAGCTAGGAGGTGGCCTAAAGTTAAAGTCGAAGTATTTTGGTCCCTATCGTGTCACGAAAGTCAAGCCGCATAACACCTATGATGTCATAAAAGTAAGCGATGGTGAAGGTCCTAAGCAGACGTCAACTTGTCCTGAGTTCATCAAGCCCTGGCCAGATGATCAAGAAGACGGATTCGAGGCGAATCCATTGCAGGAAGGCCGATCTGTAGGAATGTAAAAAATAGAAGATATATAGAAAGAACAAATTCTTGTATATGAAGATTGGAAAGGTGTTTTAAAAAATGCTACTGGAAAGTTGACATATTTATTAAAATATAATTATATAGAGATATAATTTTTATGTTTTTAAAGACAAAATGTAGTGTAATTTTGCTTAACAGTCTTTAGTTTTTTTGAGATCATATTTCAAAAAAATTTAATCGTTTTTCATTATTGCTAAGAGATTTTTTCGGCTCCTCCCAAAGAAGGTGAAAACATACCAACTAGTTGTATAGGATTATCCGTGCCACTGTATGCATATATAATTATGTAATATTAAAGCAATATCTTTAAAGTTATAAATTGAAAATTATATTTATATAAATCCATGCACATACCCCAGGAGTTTGAGCTTGTGGTCCATAAGGATACCGTGTCCATTCCAAAGTAGCCTCTCGTGTTGTATCCAGTAGAATAACTAAAATGAAATGAATTTAATAATAGCTAAATTCGATACGAAATTTTTTGTTGTAGAAAACAACACAAAACAGCCTACAAAAATACTAGCGGTTTTCACTCTTTGTTGTATATTTAATACTCTAGTATATTTACTCGTACTTTCGACAACAAAGCGCGAGCATCTTTTTTTCATCTATTGTAAACTCACATGGTATAAGAAATATACCATGGTAAACTTATTTGAACAGCTGATTTATGTTTTTGGCGGATAGACGATCAGCTGTTTAGTGTTATATTTACCAAGCTTATTTACTAGACCTTTTTTCATGGTAAATTTAACAGAGCGTTGTATATTTGAAATGAATGCATTTTGTTGTTGCGTTGATGTAAATGTAGTATTTATACTATATCTACCATACTTACCACACCTACAAGAGTACTTTACTACCAAGAGTGAAAACCCCTACTCTGTCTAAATCTTTTAAACAATTAGTTAAATTAAAATTAATCGGTTTGTTATTTATATTTTAATTCCTCAGTGACATAACTAAAACTTGGTATTCATTATAATTATTAACTAATATTTTTTTTAATAAGAAAGTAGTAATTATATGGTGTTTAATGCGTTAAATTTTCATTGGTTTGTAGGCTTTTATGTATTGCAAAAAAGTGTATAATCTAAGCTAAAAATGTCTTCATAAATACATTTTTTTGATAAAATTTACCTTGATCCGCAGTAGCAAAACCAATTTGCATTATTATAAATAAAAATAATACTATTAAATGCTTAATAAACTTATATTTTCTGGGAAGATGTTTGGATGCCATTGATTTTTCGTATGGTGCATTATTATTGAACATATTAAATGAAGGCTTGTATGATGATGTAAATAAAAGTTTGTGGCAGGAATTGTTTTGGTATGATATTGGCGAGAACGATGAAGATATTAAATTATTCGTTGCAGTTAAAGCTGTTGATGTCGATGTTAATGATGATGTAGTTGTTGATAAACATGTATTTATTATTGCTTTTTTGTAAGAAAATGGCAAGATTAATGGCAGTGTTTTTGTTGATATCGTTGTTAAATTTTGCGTTGTTGAAGCACATAGGGAAGTCTTTTGTTGTGATTTGGAAGCATTTTTATTAAAACTATTCTTTTTGTCTTTATTATTTTTTATAAAATTTAATTTAGAGGTTAGAGAATCATTATCGTCTCCAACATTACCCACAGATTGTAAGTTATGATAATGAGATCGACTATTATGTTGTGGATGTTCTGCACAAAAGGGATACAGCATTGTTGAAATTTGTCGGTGATAATGGCGCAGATGATGATGTAGGAGTGACACCAGGATATTGGCAGCAAACTTTAACATCTTCTTCTTTTGACATAAATCGCATGCGTTGCGTAAAATAGCATACATTTTTCAGCTAATAACGATGCTTGCTTTTCCAAAAGTTTTATTATAGTCATAGCTGTGATCTAAAATATAAACAAACAAAATTTTATCAGGTGAAAAGTTGGAAGTTAATTTTTATTTTCCTATTATCTGAAACGACACATTATTTGGCGCACGAACATACTACTATTCCGTAATAATATAATAATGTAATATATCTATATTTATACAATAATATACGACAATAATATAGTTATACTGCACTAAAAATGTGTAATTTTTTGGGTTAAGGATTTGTGCAACACATAATCTTTCTAAAGTTTTGACATTAATGTAATAAAAAATAATACCCCTCCTGGGTAAAAATCTTGTCCCGATGTGCGGGCTTAAGTGTACCCATTCCCAATCTGTGACCCAATTTGGAGGTGGGATGCATTACTAAAGGTTACCCTAATATTGTGAGAGGATTTGTTTTCGAACTGATGTCTCTTAGCTGATCTTTTCGACCCGACTGATCGCTGCTAATAGTCTGTATATCCCTAATCTGGAATGTAAAGTGATCCGTGCTCAACAGATGGTTTGCAGTATATTATAACGGAGCCTCAGTAATACCTGGGAGCATCAGTGCGTAACAGGTTTTCTAACCGAGTTCTTTTCATGCTATGGCAAGATCGACCTACTTTCCCCCTCATTAATTATTTGAACGAAGAAAAACTGAATAACAAGAACATAGAAAACGAACATTGATGACAACCTGAACATGACCCGTTCCTTCTCATTATGCGTCTTCAGGCGAGCATCGTTGAGGATAACACCGAGATCGTTTTGAACTTCGTCACAAGTGGTATGAAGGTCACTACTGTGGAGGCGTCGTTTAGTGAGGCGACTGGTTTGACGATCCCCACTTGACGGACGATACGTGCGTTCAGACTCTGTCTCCCCACTATAAGATAAAGGCGGTGATAGCCTATCATCGGAAGACTCCTCTTCAGCCGTATCCGGCTTACCATTGGGTGCAATGAGGAGCGACCTCCCCATTGAGAAATCCTCAGGTAGTAGGTAGGTAGTTGTTAACTTCCTGGCTGGTGATGGAAAAAGCAAAGGCTGCGATCTTCGGATCGCTATTGATCAGTCATCCTTACATGGCTAACTTACGGTGTATTCTGGGTTGACTCATCTGAGGGACAGTCACCCCACAAAACCCAGAGAACGCCTTTAAGTTGACTGAATTTTGGGTTTGAGGGATCCGGTAAGAACTTATATTTTGGCAAGTAGTAAGTTGGATTTGTTAATCGCTCTTTCTTTTGTACAGGTACCGTAACAACTTATGGGGATACCTTGGGATAGAACTGATGCTGTCATCCGTGTATATGCCTCATTGGGCTTCCAGTGAAGCAAGTGTTATATATTATAAAACCCAATGGGAAGAGAATAGAAACACTAGAAGTTCTACTGAACACTAACTTCCCAATTGTGTGGATCCTGGTAGCTTCCCGTTAGAGTAGCTGATTCCGTCTGTAATGCTGGTATGACGCCAGACTTGGACGAAATCATTATCAGGGATAGGGTAGCCTTTTAAGTTCCCTGGTCCAGATGATATCTTCCCTTAAAGTGAAGGATATTAGCAATCAAAGTCGATACGTGGAACATTTACAAACGTTCAAGAATTAATATATATATATATATATATAATAAATTAGAATTTATAGCGAAAATTAATAAACCTGATTTCAAACAAAAGAAATATTGAAGTAGAAAATTTAGACCACTACAGTCTTTTGCCAAATTCATCTAGAACAGGTGACGTAATAATTTAATTTAGAAAACGATGGAATATTAATAAAAGAAAATGTTACAGACAATAATCATTGGATTATTGTGTACAAGGCGAAATTTGAGAAAACAACAATAATAATTATAATAACACATAAATCACGAAGTGGTTTAAAATATATAATTCTGTAATATTTTTCGAGCATATTCAAAATATGCGAATAAAAGCTGTTATAATTTAAATGTAAATTGGAAAAACGATTATTATAAAAATAAATGAGAATGTAAACGTAATACATAATAGCGGAATATAATAAATGACAAAAAAACTCAAAAGCGTTGACTAAATAATAAAAATTATGCAAAAATGACCGCAAGAAATAATGTAAATGAGTGGAAGAACCTATTAAAAGGAAATGTCCTCCTCAATGCCAAAACTTTCAGGAATTTGGACACAGTAAGTTTTACTGTAGGCTACTATCAGTCGGTGCCCGATGTGGAGATATTCATAAGACCGTAGAATGCCATCATCCCACAATAGACCTATCCATTAGAAACCGTGTAGTGCCAAGGAAGTGGAAATTAACAACTATTGTTCCAATACAAAAAGTTGCAAATACTATACTCGCAGAAGAACTCAGGCCTATTAATACCATTACATGTGATTCTAAACTTGTTGAACTGATCATGAAAGAACAGCTAACTAAACATATAGAAGAAAATAATATATTAATACAGGAACAGTCTGGTTTCGCTCCTGCGAAACAGCGTTAAATTTGGTATTGTCGAAGTGGAAGAATAATCTTAATGACATGAATAATATAAAAATAAAATAAAAAATTGTGAAAATATGATATTATTTAAAAAACTGTTGATCGAATACTGTAAAAATAATCTTAATGACATGAATAATATAAAAATAAAATAAAAAATTGTGAAAATATGATTTTATTTAAAAAACTGTTGATCGAATACTGTAAAAACAATTAATGTATTGTATATACATATATCTAGGTTTATAAAATCGTAAGAAATAAATAAATAAATAAATAAATAAAATAAAAAATATAGTTGCAACCTTCCTTGATCTGAAAAGAGCATTTGAGACAGTAGATAGAAATATATTAATGGCCAAATTGCAGAAGATGGGAATTAATGACACTGAGGACAAATGGATGACCAGCTATCTGAGTGATAGACAGCAACAAGTGGTTGTATCTCATACGGTATCGACGAAAATTGATATAAATATAGGACTTCCGCAAGGAACATTGTTAGCACCGCTGCTTTTTATTTTATGTATCAATGATGTAAAACATGTTTAAATTATACAAAAATTCGATTATTTGCCGATGACGCATTATTAATGATTGGAATCTTGAGAATGCTATGAGAAAGATGCAGGAAGATATTGACAATTTATATACACACCTGGACAAAAAAATAAATACATTACGTTTCATTACATTTTTTATTATGAAAATTTCATTTGGCTGTAAATATAAATGGCAATTCTGTGCTATTTTTTTGGTTCGATATAGCAATACCATTTATAGTTAAAAAAGAAGCAGAAAGATCCGCTATTTTAAAATGTTGCATTTTTTATTCGTGGGGTGCTTTCGTTGTCTGGACAAAAAAATAAATATATTTTATTTATTTTTGAAATTTTCAGTTTTTAACAAATTTCTTTTAAAGGTTCGTTTGGTTTTTAAAAATTCCCATTTAGTTATTGTTAAATAAAATGAAAAATATTTATTAGATGGGTCGAGGCAAGCATTGCACCGTCGAGGAGAGGAGAATTGCGTTAACGTTGAGAAATAAGGGAAAAAGTCTTCGTTTTATTGCTGAAACCTTAAATCGTTCTTTGTATTTTGTACAAAATGCCTTGAAGAAACAACCTTCAGTTGAACACCGTGGAAGGCCAAAGAAAACGTCTCTAACAACAGATAATCGCATTATTACTATGGCAAAAAGAGACCCCTTCATTTCTTCCAGAGCCATTTCTGCAGAGATTGGTAATATTGTTTCATCCCGAACGGTACGCAGAAGATTATATAGTGCCAATTTACCTGGAAGAATAGCCAGAAAAATTCCTTTGCTTCGACAAAAAAATTTAAAGGCACGGCAAACCTTCGCCAGATTTCATTAAAATTGGTCCGGGCCAGAAGGTGAAAAAAGTGGCGCAATGTCTTATGGACCGACGAAACTAAAATTAATTTGTTCGGCAATGACTCGGCTAGGAACGTAAGACGCCCCAAAGGCAAAGAATTTCTTGTTCGTTTTACTAAAAAGACAATTAAACACGGCGGGGGCAACATAATGGTTTGGGGTTGTTTTTCGTGGAACGGCGTTGGTCCTATACATCGAATTTCCGACACTATGACACGGTTTCAGTACAGGGACATTCTAGAAAATACTATGTTGCCCTATGCAAGCGAAAATATGCCTCTCCAATGGGTTTTTCAGCAGGATAATGATCCGAAGCACACCTCAAAGCTGTGTCAGGATTGGTTCAGGGATAATGATATTGTCGTAATGGACTGGCTAAGTCAGTCACCTGACCTAAACCCGATCGAAAACCTTTGGGGAGCGTTAAAGCGAAGAATAGGAAAAGAAAATTTCCAAAATAAGGATCAGCTGTGGACCTTTGTTCAGAAAACGTGGTACGAAACTCCAGTGGAGACCTGTCGTAAATTGATCGCTAGTATGCCAAAAAGGTTGGACAAGGTTATTCAAAATAATGGTGGATACACAGGATACTAGTGAACTTGAATTACAAATAAAAAAAAATGAATTAGATATGCTTTTCTTGTACTTTTGTGTATTTATTTTTTTTTGTCCACTTATGAAATCTGTTTTTAAACATTTTTAGAAGACTTATTTTTGTTTATAATTTAATTAACTTTGTATCTCTTAATTTTTGTACAAATCATATAAGAAAAAGAATTTTTGGCTACTTTTTCATTTATCTTCAATAAATATCTTATAAGAAACTGGAAAACAGAACTTTTATTAGTGTATTTATTTTTTTGTCCATGTGTGTATATGGCTATGTGAAAATAAATTAAAATTGAATATTAGTAAAACTAAATTTATGGTATTGACAACAAATAATGTAAATAAAGATGAGTGTGCATTGAAAATAAAGAATGACGCCATTGATAGAGTAAATATAATTAAATATTTAGGCATAATGATAGATGAAAATTTAAGTTTTGATGATCATTTAGAGTATATTATAAACAAAATATCAAAGAAGATTGGAATACTAGCTAGATCAACTATATTAGTAAATAAGAGGTATACGATTAAAGTGTATAACAGTATAATTTTACCACATTTTGTTTATTATCCTACAATAATATTTCTTTTAAATACGACACAGATGGACAGACTTTAAAAGTTGCAGAATTGGGCTATGCGTATTATTTTAAACAAAAAATATGACACAAATATAAGAAGTATGCTAAACGAACTAAATTGGTTAAGTGTTAATTATTACTTTTCACACCTTGAAATTTATTCATAACATAAGATTTGGAAAATGTCCTGAATATTTAAATGAGAAATTACATTGTAATCATGAAACTCATAATTATAATACAAGGAGAAAGGATAATTATAGCTTACCGTTCATGAGAACTACTAGGGATATGAATTGTTTAGAATACAAAGGTATTAAGGAGTATAATGAACTACCAAATAATATAAAAAATTGTGAAAATATGATTTTATTTAAAAAACTGTTGATCGAATACTGTAAAAATAATTAATGTATTGTATATATATCTAGGTTTATAAAACCGTAAGAAAAATAAAAAATAAAAAAATAAAAGCATACAGCAAATTTCCGCGGATGTGAGCGAGTTAAAGAAAAAAGAATATTAAGAAATCCGAAGCAGCGTTACCGTTGAGCGACTAAAGTCGCAATTTGACACTTTTTCAGCAACCCCGCCACTTTTTGTGCCCCCTTACTAAAATGAACTAAATCTGACACTTTTCAAGATTTTTTACCCTTTTTCCCCCTTTTTTAGAAAAAGTATTTTTTCTTTTATTTACATTTTTTTCTTTCTTTTATTTACATTTTTCAGAACAATCAGTTTTCAAATATAATTGTTTATAAAAAAAAGTACAGAAGTAATTTATCAAAAAAATAATTTAATCAAATGTAAATACTAATATAACTGTGAAATATATATTAAAACTTATTTTGTAAAATATATAAACCGAAACAAGCATGGAAAATTAAGTAATATAGTCCTTTTTCACATTGAGAAATATCTTTGCATCCTAATTTCTCAGTATTTCATAGAACTGCGAATAAATTACACAGACTAGTTTCTAGACTTGTTAATAGATTAGTCAATATAGAGTAGATTTATAGGTTATTTAATACACCAGTTCAAAGACTAGTAGACTAGTTCATAGACTATTTAAAAAACTAGTTCAAAGGCTATTTAATAGACCAGTCCACATATATAGTAGTCTATAGAGTAGTAAATATATTATACTAGTATATGATATAATATATTGACCAGTCTATTGACTTCTGTGGTCTTTCAAATAGCATTTGAACTAGTTTTTTAAATAGACCATGAATTAATCAACTGTATTAGTCAATGGTTTATTCGATCGACTATTTTATAGACTACTACTAGTCTATGGACTGATGTATTAAATAACTTATAAACTATTCTATTGATTAGTCTATTGAATAATCTATAAACTAGTTTGTGTAATTTGATTATTTTTGTTGTTTTGTTTTGAAAAAAATCTAAATTTCAGAATTTTTATTTTCCATGCCTGAACAATAAAGTTTTAAAAAATGTGCCTGCCATTATGATATATTTTTTCATAAAATTGTGATATATTATGACATATAAATAAATAACATAATACAAAATGTAAAACTATATATCATATTTAACTTATTACAAAATGTTTCTATTTACTTTAAAATGAACCGTTGTAACAATATTAGTATTTATGTTTAACTTTTTGATCTCAGTTTATTTAATACAAAAATTTTTCAAATACTATGTACTCTAAGTCTTATCATACCTTAGCGTAATTATTTGAAATGTATGTACCTTATTAACTTCATATCTTTTAATTTATTACAAAATTAGTAATTTTGTATAATTTTGAATTGTTTTTTTATTTTAAAATATATATTATATTTTTTGTTATTTTTTTTATTTAAATTATTAAAAAATAAACTTGTTATATGTTTGTTAATGTACATTACAATATCCAATAAAAATTTATTTCTTTTTATCTGTATTAGTTCATTTTCTTTTCTTTTAAAAATTTTGCCCCTTTTTACTGCCAAAATACCCTTCCTGTGCGACTTTTTTTTTTTTTAAATCCCCTTTTTGTGCGACTTCTTAAAAATTTCCAGCGGTAACGCTGATCCGAAGTACGCTCAGTATTATCCCGCACTTCCCAAAACTTCGATCAAAACAATTTCTATCAATTTCGTTCCCGATGGAAAAAATAAACCTTCCTCGTACGCACAAACACTAAAGGAAGGCATGTTGGACCCCAATTTGGGTTCTCAAAATAATATTGAGTTTAATTGAAACCATGAATAATTTTATGGCTAAAATGCAGAAAATGTAGCAGCAATTGACGCAAAACCAAAGCATGTTAATGCAAAGTATGGTAAACAAAAAACGACTTTCTTGACAATATGTTTCTGGAATGCTAATGGCTTAAACCAACATAAAAACGAAAATCAACATTTCTTTCATTAGCAACATATTCATGTCCTGCTGGTGTCGGAAACTCATTTTAGAATTTTTTTTTTAAATTGCAGGTTATTATACCTACTACACTAAACATTCGGAGCATGAGCAATTCTTGCACATAAGGGCACTTTGTAATGCTAAAATACGAAAAGGAACATATCTAGGTCACTTTAATAAAACTGCCTGATAATGGAATATTGTCTCCCGATATATGGTTCTCGTAAATATAGTATTTGCAAAGAGCAATTTATTGAATACTTTAAAACTATTGGCCAAAAAATCCGATGACTAATGCAAAGTATACATTCTGGGGCTCGCGTCTTCTTACTACCAGAGGAAGATTATTGTAAGGTGCAATATAGTCTTACAAAATGGACGCCATGTCAGCAGGTCAACCCACTTACTAGCCCTCTGACCATGGCAAGAATGCAGTTCCCCTAATTTAAAGATTCTAACAGAGTGTCAAACAAAGCTACGCAATGCCCTGAAAGAAGAAAAAGAGTCTAATCTCAATCCAAGTGCAACTGGAAAGACAGACCATAGCTTATGGAAAGCAGTGAAAAAATATGAGGACCTACCGTATATGAAGCTACTATTCGATTACAAAATGGCAAATAGGCGAGAATTAGTGAGCAAAAAGTTGAAGGTTTTATAAATCATTTAGAAAATGTCTTTACTCCAAATGTTACTGGTTCGCATATCACTTCCTTAATAATATACAATGATCTTCAACTTTTCGTCTTTCTACTTTGAGGACAGTTATTAACACGTTCATCGCCATGTCAGTCATATATGTCTGACGTTAAGTAGTTCTACATGAGCCATGTCAGTCATATGTGTTTGACGTACGCGATTTGGTAAATCACAGATGTCCGACGCAAACGACGCTGTGTTCAAAACTATAGGTTAATACTTGTTGTATCTTTCTTTCTGTATCTTGTTTGGATGCGTCAGACATATAAGGCTTGTCGAGAAAAAAAGTTTTAATATGGGGCCAGTCATATATATGTGTGACATAAAAAATAGTGTTTATCCGGGAATTTTGGCAAAAAAAATTTTTGTGATACATTAAGTTTCCTTGATACATTTTTAACTAAATTATCTAATAAAGTTACCGTGGCCCACGTGAAAATTTTTCTGATATTATCGTGGCGATGAACGTCTTAAGATGCTGAATAATGATAAAAAAAAACTTACCTACCTCAGCTAAATGAGTCATCTTTTGTTCATATTTAACTCAATTCTTCGAGTTGGTTCATTTATGGCGTCATGGAAGATTTCGGAGATAATTATGATACCCAAGCCGGGGAATCAAGTTACGTCATATTGGCCAATAAGTTCGTTGCCTGTCATCAATTTGGTTTTAGAAAACAAGATAGCACTACTGAAGAAATTCACGCTGGCCATCATACTTTTAAGTTTAGATATAAGTTTAGTTTAAGTGTATAAATAACCCCTGTATTAATATAAATTAATTAAGAATTGTTAACAACATAAAAGAAGAGAGATCACCACTCTATTCACCCCCGAAGCTAAAGGTATGTTTTTTGTACGAAATAAGGACTTATATTTAAAACTAATACAATTTGTATTTTTTTATTCTCAAGGATCGCCATACTTGGTTTTTATTGTTGAAAACCGCACACTTTCTACGACTTTTGTAGATTAAAATAGATTTTCTATATGCATACATATTCATTTCATGCATTAATTTTTACATGTATGTAAAATATATTTCATTTTGTGGTGCGAAACATTTTATTAATTTTAAAAGAATACTATAGTGCAGTGAAAGTGTAAGAATATAATAAGAAAAAGAAAAACGCAAAACAATATAAACAAACCGAAAATATACAGAAAACCCAGTGTATTGATTTAGCCGTGTTGCTATTGTTGTATATATTCTATACAGAGCTGAAACATTGTCGCAAATTAAGGTGGCCGCTGTTTTTTTTTTTTTTTTGATTTTTGTTTTCGAAGTTTACGCCAACTCTTTTATTTACAATTTTGTACGCTTTTAAAGTTTTATCGCGAATACTTCTTTAATTTTTTTTAATTAAAAGTAGGATTTTCTTACAGTTCTGTTGGAATTTTCAATTTTATTCGATAAACATTATTCTTTGGAGTTTTTCTTCACTTCTTTTTTTATTACAATTAATTTAAATTTAATTTTTTGAATCTTTTTTAGATTTAATCCCCATTTAATTATTTGGAAAACCAAAATTGGACAAATTTAAATAAAAATTATAAACGCTTAGGTAACTTGCAAAGTTTTATTCAGACTATTCCGAAGAATTTCGGTTCATCTCTAGGTATCGATCGGCAAGAGTTGACCCGTTTGTCGGAAGTGTTTCGTGATAGTTACGACTTGCTGGCAAATTCCGAGAATACCAAAGTCTCAGCAAAGACGCGAAGGTTTAATATATATGTATGTTCGGATACACTTTATATTTTCACTGCGTCTCGTTTATTGATGGATTAATTGATAGCTTTAAGAGTAAGGCTGCGAACCCGACTACTAGTACTATTCCCATTCACCTTCCTCCATGTGTCACCCTAACCTTTTCTGGGGACTATGCGCCTTGGCCAACATTGTTTTTTGTTTTCGGCCATTTACGGATCTTACCCTCATATCAGCAACATAAAAAAGATGTACTTTCTTTTGCAGAAAACTGAAACAAATGAAATATAATTCGCACTTGCCCATGACGAATGATGGCCTGACAGAACCTTGTCGATCGTTATGAGAATAGAATTGAAACTCGAAATTGGGACACAATTATCATATATATGTGCTTCAAAAATTTACCTTAACACACCCTAGGACTTGGGGAGAAATCTCAGGGCAATTCCTCAGATTTACCCAAGTGGAGCAAAATGGATGAATTCCAGCCAGATATCGGACTTTGAAATCGGTTTCGGACATTAGCGAAAGCCATAATTTTACCTAATGTACAGAACGAAATAGTAGCCAAAGCATTTCTCACTGCCGCCGTAAATTCAGAACTTTTGGAACTGCTGCTCCAAATATAAAGAGAAATTGTCCAATTTGTAATGAAAATTACCCTATACGTTTGTGTCTGGATTTTCTGAGAACGAACGCTTATTATCTATTAAAGATCATAAGTGTTGCACGAATTGTTTCGCCGTTTCTCATGAGATCAAAAGATGCCAGAGCTCAAACGTTTGATATATTTGTAAGTAGAAACATCATTCGCTACTACACCGTATCGGGTCCGAAACCAACCACTTTAACCTACTTACTCCAGACATTTCCATGGAAATCCCACGCCCTCCTGCACAAAAGCGAAATGAAGTAGATTCATTGATATCCCCTACTGCCCGTTCTTTCCACAATGTCGCTAACCGTTTACAGTCCACTCCGTCCCCAACAGTTCTATTGCGAACTGTTGAAGTTAATATAAAGTTGTATGATGCGGTATTTTCTGCTAGAGCTCTGATAAACCCAGCGACTCAAGCTGCTTTCATCTCTCGGCACCGGCTGTTACTAATGTGGACCATAATGTCGCATTCGTAGCAAACTCTAAAAAAGTTTGTATTGTTTCGCTTAGGTCTCCTATTAATCCAGCATTTAAATTGGCCATCGATATGGATTTGCCATTGGGTGGAGATGTATACTCCCAGATAATGCATTCTTCCGTTAGCCTTTATGTCCGAATTCCCTATGAATTTGAGTCTTGGTTCAGCTTGTAAAGGTAAGTGAGTTTAATGAGAAATATCTTTCCCTAGACCATACGCTGAAAATCGACCTTGACTATTTTATCGTCTCCAAACCCAGTTACTATTTACCCCATTATGTCGTTTTTAGGTCAGATCATTCATCTTTTTTTCGTGCTATCCGAATATCCACAATTTCGAATTTTTGAAATTGTCAGACGCCAGCACCTTTAAAACTATGGGTTTACGTTGGAATGCGAGCAGTTACCGCCGCCACTGTGTTTTGTATTTTATTGTAATTTATTTACATACAAACAAAATATATATGTATGTATATGAACACAAATTCCTTATTTTACATATTTTCTCATTCCACCGTTGTCCTTATTTACTTTGTACTAAATTGTACTAAATTTGTTACTGTTCTGCTTAACAACGGTAGTCTCTTGTTTTTATTTATTTATTTATTTATTTATTTAAGTCAATGGACAAATTCCTTACTGGCTAATAACAACAATAGGTACGAATAAAATTAAATAGAATTACAATTAGTCTCAACAAAAATACAAGCAATTGTTACAATGAAAATATGAAAAGTTAGGTATTAAGAAAAACAATAATGTTCCGTTTTACAACGCAAGAATTTAAAGAAAAGTCGATAATGTCTGACAAATTATTAAATTGACGGCAAATTCTAGTTAAAATCGAAAGATCATTTTTAAATTAACAAAGAGTTCTTATTGTGACACGTTGGAAACAAATTGTTTTAAAGCGCGATATACGCAAATTAATATTAAATAAACAAAACGTGCATATTTATGCAAAAGAAAAGTGTTTTAATATTATTGTGTAGCTCTTAAAAGTTTGTATTACGCCGTGCGAACTCAATATTCTTTAAAACAATTTAAACATAAAAACAATTTAATAAAAAAAACATTTGTAAATAAATTTCGTGTGTATTTCAAAATTAATATATCGCATTTTTATTGGAAAAATAAAAATTATATCGTGTTTCATAAAAGACTAAATAAATAAAATGTCTCAAACCGATTTTAATTGTAATAAATAGGAATTAAAAGATACCGCTCGTATGGTGCAGTGTGATTCCTGCGACAAGTGGTATCATTTTGAGTGTGTAGGGGTAGACTCAAATATTGCTAATGAAAGCTGGAGTTGTTCAAAGTGCGACCAAAAATTAGTGGTCCAAACGAACATGCCCAAAACTACTCAACAATTGCCGCCGGTTGATACAATTGCCGAATTTTCTGCCGGAACGCAAGGAACATCCTCACCTACAAATTACGAGTGCACTAGAAAACCAGATAATGTGCCTAATTCCACGACCATTGCACAAAATACAAGAGAAACGTTGAAATCGTCTCAGTCAACCGTCGTGCAAGATAATGATTACAGTAAACGCCACTTTGAAATGCCCTGTGCTTCGAACTTGTCCTCTCAAACACAGCTTCGGTTGCAAATGTTGGAGGAAGAAAAAGAGATTCAACGCCAGTATTTGGAAAAGAAATACAGAATACTTTTTCAAGGTGACTCAATGCAGCCGTCGTGTTCCTTTTCACATGCATTTTCGTCTTCCCAACCAACAGCTACGCAGATTGCAGCAAGACAGGTAATACCTAAAGAGCTCCCAAATTTTGATGGTAACCCAGAAGATTGGCCGCTTTTTATCAGCAATTACAGGAATAGCACAGAATTAGTCGGTTACAGTGATGGTGAAAATTTTATGCGCCTTCAGTCGTGTCTCCGTGGTCGTGCTAAAGAACTGGTAAAAAGTAAATTACTAATTCCATCTATGGTGGGCGAAATAATTCAAACTCTTGAAATGTGTTTCGGTCGTCCGAAGCATATACTTGACTCTATAATAGAGAAGGCAACAAAAATTCTTTAAAAGACAAATTAGATAGTATTATATTATATATTGCAATATGACGGTTCATTTAACACGTTGACGTAAATGACGTCTATAGACGCCATGTATGAGTGCACGTAAATGCAAACGACGTCTATAACCGTCGAAAAAATTTAGAGTTGTAAAACAAAAATTTAGTTGTAATTCAGTTTGATTTAGATTTCTACCAATTCACTCAATAATATTCTAAAAGGAAAATATTGTACTTATATTTCTTCATTTATTTTTAGATTCATGATTTTGTTGCTATAAGGATGCATGTAGATTTTAACGACGTGTATAGCCGTCAATACAGTTTTCATTATGTTTAGCGTCTCTTTCAGTCTGACTTAATTTGAATCAATGTGAGTGTTTCTTTTTGGTTTTATTGGGAATTATAACTATAAATTTTTTTATAAATGATATGTTCAGTTTTTACATACTTTGCTTTAAATAATTTTCAAAAAGCATATTCGTCTGAAAAGAACATTTCGCTTGATGAATCTATGTTATTATTTAGAGGCCGACTAAATTTTCGGCAATATATAAAAGGAAAAAAGCCGAATATGGAATTAAATTATATGAATTGACCACTAGTGATGGCTACGTTTTAAATTTGGAAATATACCAAGGAAAACAAGAATTAGCAAACACGTCATCGAAAACAAACAGCCTTGTTTTACGATTAATGGAACCCTATTTAAATAAAGGACATAACTTATATATGGATAATTTTTACAATAGTGTTGAACTATCTAAGCAGCTATTGCTTCTTAAAACTCATTCAACAGGAACTATTCGTGCTAATAGGAAAGGTAATCCCAAAGTTGTTACGTCCAAAAAATTTAAAAAAAGTGAGCATATTTGGCGCAGACAGGTTAGATTTATGTGTCTAAATGGAGAGATAAGCGTGAATTAGTCTCTATAACTACACATCATCACCCAACTATGATTGCTACTACAAATAAACATAAAAAAATCAAAATGAAGCCAAATCACATAGCGGATTACAATTCGAATATGTCAGGATTAGATAGATGCGATCAGATGATCTCATATTATTCTTCACCAAGAAAGAGCATTCGTTGGTACAAAAAAGTAATTTTCCATGTATTAGATCTATGTGTTTGGAATTCATATTACCTGTATATAAAATTCCACAAAAATTTAAAGTTCCTTGAGTTCCGGGAGTCTCTTATTAGATCGCTAATAAGGTTACCCAAAGATATTTCTAATGGCAACCAACTAATATCTTAAATGACATATGGCAGACCACAAAAAACATATGGCAGACCACAAAAAACATCTAACACATCTTTTGTAAGTTTTCGTGAACAACATTATATTGAGAAGATTCCTACACCGGAAAACTGTAAAAGAGATTCTTCATATCGCCGCTGCAGAAATAGCACAAAACATCAATTTCGAAAAGAAACAACATATAGATGTAAAACGTGTCCTGAAAAGCCAGCTCTATGTCCCGAATGCTTTGAGCCGTACCACTTATTTTGTTGTTAGTACATACATATGTGAATAATATTCGATTTTTTACTTTATTTAAACTTTATAAAATGAATTTTTTTATTTTAGTTATGAATTTTGTGTAAAAATGAATTTAAGTTAATAAAAGCTAATATAAATCATGATTTTCTAACTTATTTTCAAAAAATACCTTCCGGTATCCGGACGTCTAATGCCGTCATTTGCATATCAATGGAACTAATATTATGAAAAGCAAATGACGGCTATAGACGTCCACCTTTACTTTAAAAAATTTTATAGAAAAAACTATAATTTTAATCTTTAAGGGCCGTTTTTTGAATGCAAGTTTAAACTCGAGATTAAGTTAATCTCCAGTTAACTCAGTTTTCATTTTTTGAATGGGAATTTAACTGGAGATTAACTTTGTAGAGCTGCCGTACTTATAAGTAAAAATGGCAACATTTTTTTCGTTTATATTGTTGTGTTTACTACTTTTTGCAAATTATTTCACAACAATTTGCTTTTGTATATAACAAAAACAAACAAAAGCTGAATACTATTGATCTTTAAGTAAAAAAATTATTTTCTTAAAATAATAAATAAATTAAGACTGTCTATTGTCAATTTGTGTTTTATATAATTCATAGTCACTTAAATATTTGTCTTATTCGGCTTCCCCTCACTTAAAAGCTTTAAAAAAAAAATAAAAAATTGTCAACTACTTTTCATAGTTAATCTCGAGTTTAAACCACCAACGTTGCTGGTTTAAACTCGAGATTAACTACTTAACCGTCAGGTTAAACTCAAGATTAAGTGAATTCAAAAACTGAAAACGGAGTTTAACTGGAGATTAACTTAATCTCGAGTTTAAACTTGCATTCAAAAAACGGCCCTAAATATTAAATCTCCATCAAACTCGCCAAGACTTAAATAACTAAACAAAAAAAACGAAGTGTGTTTCTGAGTGCCTTCGTCAATTTCGTGGTGAGCGTCAACGTGTTAAATAACCCAATGCTTGTTAAAACTTTAGTCGAAAAATTGCCAAACAACCATAAGCTCAGTTGGGCTATGCACCCAAAAGACAATAAGGATCCCATAGTGAAATTGTATAGCGATTGGATATACACTATAGCTGCTGCAGCTAGCCAAGTAGTATCCCCAGCAATGTGTAAGAAAAGTGGTTCAGTGAACACGCATCAAAGTAGCACAAATAAGCCAATTTGTTTTTCATACAAAAGCGAGGCTCATAAAATCCAGACTTGTGGTGAGTTCGCGTTATTAAATTTAGATGCTAAATGGAATTTAGTAAAAGAAAATAAATTGTGCCGTCAGTGTCTAAATCTTCATCGTCGTAGATGTTTTTCAAACAAACAATGTGGTATTAATGGCTGTACGGCAAAGCATCACCCATTGTTGCACAAGCATGCTATGTGCCCGAACGGAGAGAAATCCGTGTTTACTTTAATGGTGGCTTTGAAGACACATACGCGTTTTTGGAAGAAGGCTCATCAGTGACTCTAATGGAGCAAACCCGTATATCAAAGGCTTACCAGTAAAATCATATACAAATGTCAAACCAATGATTTTGATTGGGCTCAACAATTGGAGAGTGGCAGTCCCGATGAAAATAAGAAAGGTGACTGCGGGCAACTAATAGCAACAAAAACACGCTTGGGCTGGACGTTGCAGGGTGGTGGAAAAATTTCTGCAAAATCAGCCTCACTGAACATTCACATATGTGAGTGCGAGGACCGTTATAAGGAGCTTCACGATGAAGTAAGAGAGTATTTTGCCCTAGAAGTCTCTCAGGAGAAAAATATTTTATCAGCTGAAGATGAAAAGGCCGTGCAGATTCTTCAGAGTACAGCTGTAAAGAAAGAACAACAATTTGAGGTAAATTTGCTTTGGAGAAATAAACAGGTATCGTTGCCCGATAGTTACGAGGTCGCATGTCATCGATTAAAGTGTCTTCAGAAAAAATTTAAAAAGGATCCACAACTACAGCAATTGATAAACAAATAATGAGCAAAATATCATCTATAGTTATTCCTAGATGTTACTCTAAGCTTCTCAGAATGACTGTTGACGTACAACTGCATACGTTTGCTGATGCAGGCGAAAATGCATATGCAGCCGTAAGCTACTTTCGAGTTCAATGTAATGCTGACGTCGACGTGTTCATTGTTGCAGCTAAGTCAAAGGTTGCTCCTCTAAAGCCCATATCAATACCCCGATTAGAATTGCAAGCAGCTTTATTAGGCGCCTGTTTAGCCACGAAAATCCAGAATGCTACAAGGCTTCGTTGTTCAGAACGCTTCTTTTGGTCCGATTCTAAAACGGTTTTAAAATGGTTGTCTATGGATCCGAAAAACTTCAAGGAATTCGTAATGTATAGAGTCGGTGAAATTGTAGAATCAACTGACGTAACCCAGTGGAATTGGGTCCCAAAGGATTTAAATCCTGCTGATTTTGCTACAAAAGTAGCCCAACAGACAACGATAAGTAGACTACGGGGCCCGATTTTCTGAAGCTCAATAAAAGTGAATGGCCAAAATCTGCAAATTTAGGTAACCCCAATAAGGAATAGGTACATAATCGTTTTTTTTTTTGTATATCGGTTTACCTAAAAGTTTCTCTATAAATTTCGAATATTTCTCATGTTGAAGGCGACTCTATAGAGCCTTAGCCCTGTTTCTGTTTTATATAGAAAAATTAAAGTCTGTAGTCCACGGCTTCAAAATACAAGACGACAATCTATTTGAATGTATCAGAAAATCCAAAAATATTTTATTTAAATGCGTGCAACTGAGCGAATTTTCTGATGAGATATGGAGTCTGCAAAACTGCAAAGAGATCGAGAGAAGCAGTCAATTGGAGCAATTCAACGTATTTCTGGACAAAGACGGTGTAATTCGGACTTGTGGCAGAGCAAACATGTTAAGCTGCAATCAAGCGATAGTTTTACCTCATGGCCACTATATAACTTTTCTCGTAGTCCGATATTATCATGAAAATTACCATCATCGCATGCACGAGGCAGTGATCTGTGGAATAAAGTCATATTTCTATATCCCTAAATTAAGAGCGCTCTATAAAGTTGTTCGACGGAAGTGTCAATTTTGTAAAAACGAAGCAGCTGTGCACCAACTACCACAAATGGCCTGTTTGCCGCCAGCTAGACTAGCAAGTTTTGAACGTCCATTTACTTACGTTGGTATTGACTTTTTTGGACCTTTATATATAACCGTTGGCAGACGTAAGGAAAAAAGATGGGGTGTACTGTTTACTTGCCTGACACTGCGAGCACTACATATTGAAGTGGCACATAGTCTCGACACAAGTTCGTGTATTATGTGTATACAAAATTTCATAAGTCGGCGTGGCACTCCAAGAGAAATATATACAGACAATGGCACTAATTTCAAAGCTGTGGAAAAAATCATCCGAGAAGAAAATTTAAGTTTTCGACAAGTCTCCTCGAAATACGATGAAATTAAATGGTGGTTCAACCCTCCAGCGGCTCCACATATGGGCGGTGCATGGGAGCGATTGGTAAGGACGGTTAAATCAAATCTTCACATGTGCCCTGCATTTAAATTCAACGACGAATCTCTAAGATGTGCCCTATGGGAAGTTGAGTTCACCATAAATTCTCGCCCATTGACATTTGTAGCCCTGGATTCATGTGAAGACGACCCCTTGACTCCAAATCATCTTCTGCTTGGGTCTGCTGCCGGCAACAAGCCTTTATTAGAACACGATCATGATCTCCGACACCGGTGGCACCAGACGCAAAAGTTTGCTAATCATTTCTGGCGAAGGTGGGTGCGAGAATATGGTCCAAGTTTAGTGCGACGCAGCAGGTGGTTCGAAAAAACAAAACCCCCTTCAGTAGGAGATGTAGTCGTCGTAGTCGATGATACGCTTCCCCGAAATAGTTGGCCAAAGGGCATTATAACAAAAGTTTTTCCCGCAAAAGACGGTCAAGTTCGGCGTGTCACGATCAAAACAAATTCCGGTACATATGAGAGGCCCGTAGCAAGAATAGCAGTGTTAGACGTCGGTAAGAAAGATGGCAAGCTCGTGGACACCTAATTCGCTTACGATGGGGAGAATGTTACCGCCGTCACTGTATTTTGTATTTTATTGTAATTTATTTACATACAAACAAAATATATATGTATATGAACTAGAGATGAGCGATCCAGTGAAGAACGTTGTTCACAGTGAACGTGATTTGTTAATCACTGTTCTTTAAAACAGTGATTGTGATCACAGTATTCCAAAAGAAAACAATAATGACAATAACGTATTTTATTAAGTCGTAAGAAAGAGACAACTAGATACATACTACGAAAAGACTACTAAACAAAATCAAAGTGGTGTCATCAATGTTATTATTTTTAATGTAATTTTTTTTATATGAAGTTTGACAATTAAGTTTCACAGAAAGTTCATGTATAAAAGACAAAAGTAAATAATCAGCTTCATCTAATAGTAATTCTGCCTCGCTCAAAATAAAATGAAATAAATTTGAGAATGTAACAATTTTGAAAGAACGACATTATTAGTAACTGTTATTTGGCAATTTCAATCACTGTAGTTACCAGTGAATTATCAATCACCGTGATTAAATCACAGTTTTGAAAATATCGCTCATCTCTAATATGAACACAAATTCCTTATTTTACATATTTTCTCATTCCACCGTTGTCCTTATTTACTTTATTAAAATATTTATTTAAATTGTACTAAATTTGTTACTGTTCTGCTTAATAACGGTAGTCTCTTGTTTTGTAAAAGATTTAAAATAGAAAGATCACTTTTAAATTAACAAAGTAATTCTTATTGTGACACGGTGGAAACAAATTGTTTTAAAGTGCGATATACGCAAATTAATATTAAATAAACAAAACGTGCTTATTTAAGTAAAATAAGTGTTTTAATATTATTGTGTAGCTCTTAAAAGTTTGTATTACGCCGTGCGAACCCAATACGAGCATTGGCGCATTTTCCACAAGCCAGCTCTAACGTCCGATTTTTATGTAGACACCGTTGGGTGGTTGACACATAAAATCATAGTTGCTAAGATTATTACGTAACAAGTTTGGATAGACAGAACTGATTGAAACCCATGATGTTTAACAGATGGCCTGAGTTTGTCGATGATTACCCGTACATCGAAAGGATTAATATAAACCGTTGGTTAATTTAATCCTCAATATGAAGTACAACTTCATGCAATTTGTGATGATTTTGAGCAAGCATATGCTGCCACCCTCTGCAGTAGAACTGTTCACTAACTTGTTCGCTGCCAAAGCGAAAGTTGCGCCTATAGAAGTGTAAACTTTACCCCATTTAGAGCTCTGCGGTGCAACTCTATTTGCAAAAAATGGAGAGTTCACATCATCAAGGAGCTGACTCTTACCAGATTGAACACCCTCTGTGGGACAGATTCGACTATCATTCTGTCCTGACTTCAAAGACCCCCGTGCTTTTGTCCAACTTTTGCGGCAAATCGAGTATCGTTAATTGTGGAGCAGGTAGGCACTAACAATTGGAATCACGTGGGATTCCTAGATAAGGTTGATACACTTTGATGGCCATTTTTACACGTCAGAAAGCCCATCAAATGAACTTGTTGTTGCCGACTTTGTTGTCATTCGTCACGACAATTTATCCCCTAACGATTGAAAATTAGATCGAATCGAACGAGTTTATTTTGGCCTTGATTCGAAAGTGCAAGTGGCCGGTGTTCGACCCGCCAAAGGCGTTCTAACACGACCGATTGAGAATCTCGCGCTGCTCCCTTAAGAGCAAAACTAATTCATTTTCTTTTTTTCTCCGTTGCGTGTTTTTCGTTCGTTCCAAATAATCCAATATCCCGTAGGCTAATTGTCGAAAGCCTAAGAGAAAAACACAGCGAATGGAAAAGCTGTCAACAAAAAAGGCCCACATAGAACGCAAAAAGAGCGCTCCCACAGCCAAGCTCATTCTCAGTCCTAAGTTCCAGTTTAGTTTACTTCTTGCTTTCTCTTATTTTCGATTTTTTTTTACTTATTTGTATATTGTATAATGCTACTATTACCGCATTGACAATATTGTCCCATTCATGCGTTCCACTTGACCATTTGCCCTAGGAGTACCGTGTTTAGAATATGTTTTATTGCAGATTCATCACAATATCTTTCGAAAAATCTTGAAGTTAACGCCTAACCACTGTCGGTTATAATCCGTTCCGCTGCACCGAAGAAACTTGTTACCTTATATAAATTTTTTTTTACTATAAAACTATGTTCGTTACGCTTAGAAGATTTCGGGACCAAAATGATCGAGGTGTATGGACTTAAATGGTATCCAATCCATTTCGATGAAATGATATTCGCCATTCCTAACTCCACATTCTACACCTGGCTTAACGAATGTTTTTCCAAATTTTCTTATTTTCGATTAATGCAAACACCTTTATTCCATTAGGACGTATTACATTATTATTATTATTATTATTATTATTATTATTATTATTATTATTATTATTTCTTTATTGGTATTAAAAAATACTTTTAAAAAGCAATTGTATTACAATTTCATCACATATAAAATTTACTATATCTGTCACAATTGCAGATTACATTCGTGAGTTGTTCCATCAGATTCGAATTACTATTTACTAAGATGATCAATGTGCTCAACAATTCCTATGGGTTAACGGAAACGTCTCCAAAAATATCGATTTGTATTGACCTTCGGCACTTGTAACTCCATTTCGTTGGCAAATTTTATGAAAGATAAAAATGCTGAACGAATTTCTAAACAATTCCCGAAGACGGTACATACTATTTTAAGTAATATGTTTGTTGAATGTTGAATGAATGAATGTTGAGTAAAGAAAGTAAAGAAAGAAAAGTAATCATTGGCGACACTGGCGAATATATGCTGTTTTTCTATAAGTGCTCTGTAAACTTTTTTATTTTTCTAATTAAATAAAAAAATAGAAAGTAAAATAAAAGAAATAAGTTTTGCTTTAATTAAAAAGTTGCGGGGAATCAAATATATTGAAGAATGCCTGGAAAAACTCGCAGAAGCATCCATAAAAATCCAAAAATAATTTGTGCAGTGCAACTTGGAAATATAAGAAGAAAATGAGAATAGCATAGAGTGTGATAAAAGCTTTCACGTCCTATGTACAAAGTTAAAGAAACGGCAATACGAACGCTTACTAAATAGTAATGAAGAAGAATTTATCTGTCACTTATGTACTAACGATGAGAATGGTGAAATAAAAATAGAACTGAATTTGATAAAAACACAACTAAAAAAACTTGATCATCTGTCTGAAATGCAAAATACAATGGAATTTATGTCAAGCAAGTTTGATGAAATTTTAAAAAATGTTTATGAAAATAATAAAAAAATACAACTCGTGGAAAAGGAAAATCTTAAGCTCAAAAATGAATTTAAAATCCTAAAAGATTCTGTAAAAATGTTGAACGATCAACGAGTAAAAAATGATTGTCTTATTAGTGGTGTCTGTTGTCTCTTTATCTAAAGATGTGGGTGTTAAACTGGAAGAGAAAAACATTGAGGAGGCTTACTTCTTAAAAAGAAATAATTTAACCAGCTCAAACAAAACGCTTGTTGTTAAATTCAATTCAAAAACGTCAAAGGATCAGTTGATGGCTGCCAAGTCAAAATTTAAAGAAAATGAAAGAACAAATACGATATTTGTAAATGACTTCTTGAGTAAAGAGAAAGAGGAAAAACAAAGCTTCAAATTTACCATGCTTTAATTCATAGTCATCTAAACTACTTGTCCATAGTATATGCATCCAAGAGGACAGAAGACTTTAAAGCTCTTCAACATGCACAGAACAAGGCATTAAATTGTTAAATTGTTGTCTTTAATGTACCAAGATTACACCCAACATTATCGCTATATAGAGAAATATGTAGAACAATTTTACCAATTAATGCCCTATACAAAATGCAACTATTGGTATACATGTTTAAAACTGTACATACTATTGGTTTTCACCCTATAGAATTTACAACAAATCAAACTAACTATAACACTCGGAATAGTTCTAACCTGCATGTGAAAAGATGTAGGCTAGAAACAACGAAAGAGCGAGTTGAGTATATTGGTTGCTCTGAATTCAATCGTCTTCCGTTATATTTGAAGAATTTGCATAGAGTTTCCGTGTTTAAAACTGCCTTAAAACGTTATTTACTTAATGAAATTGAAATGCTTCTAATGTAACCAAATAATTTTAAAAAAACTTTTTAATTTAAGTTATAAAATCTATATTTTTTGTTATTTCTTATATTACTTATAAGGTATATAATTGTTGCCAGTTTACCCCAAAAAATGCCCAGGAGGCGCTGGGGTACGTTTGTTATTGTTATCATGAATTTTGAATAATAAATAAATAAATAATAAAAAAAAGATAAATGATCAAATCATAGAGAAAGTTGACCAAATAAAATATTTGATCTTTATTCTTGATAAAGATTTAAAATTGAAATCCCATATTCATTACATTTGTAAAAATATTGGTAAAAAAATTAGTTTTTTCAAACTAATTAGAGGACAAATTTTAACTATAACTACAATTAATATTTACATTATTAAACCCCACTTCGAATACGGGTCAACTTTGTATATTATACTCATGCTGCCCGGCGCATAAAATTGAGCGTATACAGAAATTGCAAAATAGGGCAATGTGAATTATACTAAGGCGCAACCTATATACATCGATTCATTTTGTGCAGGAGTTTTTAAAATTGCTCAACATACACCAAAGACTCAACCTGAACACTTAATTTTATACGGAAAATTAAAAACGGAGAAGCACCAGAATACTTAACCAAACAAATAACTTATGTCAGAGACACTCAACCGTACAACCTTAGAAACATAGAACATTATAGAATTGTAAGAGAATCAACGACTGCAATGCAATATAATGGCCCACAATTTCTGAAATTTAAGTTTTTAAGAATGTTTTATAAATACTACTAAATAAATAAATAAAAATACAATTTATGACTGATTGCAAAGCGTTTACAAAAAGGGCGAAATGGTTTTAATGGCGAAAAGTGTATGAAATTCACAAAGACGTAATTTGAAGGTGCGATTTAGGAGTCCTACGTCGCAAAGATAGAATCGATACAATTTTAAATGTCCCTGTAAGTGTTAATAGGCTCAAAATTATTCCGCGATAGCATAAAATATTTTATTTACAAATTGATTTCTACCACCGTAAATACCATCAACACCACAATGAGGTCATCGTTAACGAAATGCTTTCGTAATTTTGGATTGCATACCTGAGAGCTGCAGAGCGAGCTGTTGTAAATTAGCTATGTAAATTTAAAACAATCGTTTTGAGTTCCCCGGAATTGAGTGATTTTCCTATTGAAAGTCTTTCACCATATAAAAGAAACTGTCGCTCTACTGGCGTCGTACTATTCGCCATTCATACATTTGGAAGTATTGGAGGATAAGTAAAATTCGGGAATATATAAGGGAACATGAATATTGGATGGGTGCATTTATGACTAGGTTTGGGAAAATTTCGATAATTATAATAGCTGTACACAGATCGCCGAGTGGCCGTAAGGCGGAATTTTGTGAGACGGTAAATGAGTTTTTGGATGTAGTATGTGAAGAGAATTCTGGGATTGTAATAGCAGGGGACTTCAATATTGACTGGTATAGGGACTATTATAGAACTAGATTAGTCAGCATACTTAATGATAATGGCTTGAAACAGATAATGAATGAATTTACTAGGATTACACAGAGCTCTGAAACGTTGATAGATTATATTATTACCAATATGGGGAATATTAAGGCGAGGGCTAATGTGGATAATAAGATAGTCATGAGTCAATTGATATATTAGTAGAAGTAGGAAATGAATGTCACGCGCCGGAAAATAGGGAATGTTACGTTTTCAGATATGACAAGGATAGATTTAGAGGCAACCTAGGATCGATGATGGAATTTGAGGAAATGGATGATTTGAATGAGTATGTGGGCAAATTTGATGAGTGTTTGGATAATACGGTGGAATATTTTACTGTCAGATCGAGGATGAACAGAGATAAAGGGAATGAATGGTTTAATAGCGAACTCAGGACCTTAAGGAAGGAGAAAATTATAAAATACAGAAGGGCCATTATGGAGAACAGCGATGGTGCATGGCGCGACTATAAGGCTATAAGGTTAGTGGTAAATTCGAAAAACCGGTATATAAATAGCAGGATTAACGCGGCAAGGGATCAGAAGGAGATGTGGAATAGGATTAAGAATTTACTATTAGGAAAGCCAGGGAATGTGATAAGGAATGTGATATTTGAGGGCATGGAATATACAGGGAATATAGAGATTGCCGAGAAATTCAATGAATATTTCATTAACAGCATTAGGGATACACGTATTTCAATTGAGAATGTAAATTATGAGAATAATGTACGGAACTCAAACTATAGGTTTAATTTTCGTGCAGTATCTTTGATCAAATTGGAGAATATATGTAGGAATATGAGGAAAAAGAGGGACTACAGGAGAATATCAACTGGCATTTTATTGGACAATTGGAACACAGTTGGTAATATTTTGCTCAGAACTATAAATAGATCGCTTGAAACTGGAATATTCCCAGAGGACTGGAAGGAATCGATGGTTACGCCTGTTGAGAAAATTAGAAATACTTAGGAATATTTTGAGGGACATGACCTACTATCGACGTATCAGTCATGCTTTAGAAAGAGATATTCGTGCGAGACGGCAATTAACTATGTGATAAATAGATGGAAATTTATAGGAAATGATCGCAAGGTTCTGGCAATTTTTTTGGATTTCAAGAGAGCTTTCGAAACAATAGATAGGGATATTTTGCTTAGGAAACTTTCATGTTATGGCATTAAGGATAAGGAATTGGAATGGTTTAGATCATATCTCACGAGACGTAGACAGATAACGAAAGTAAATGGTGTTGAATCGGGTAATATGGAGAATGATTTTGGTGTCCCACAGGGTTCGATCTTGGGGGCTTTGTTGTTCATAATATACATAAACGATATTGAGAATGTAATAGGGAAATGCGAGATAGTTTTATATGCGGATGATACTCTCATTTTTACTGAGTGTACAACATGTGAGGAATGTTATGAAAGGATTGGAAAGGATATGGATAATGTGAATAAATGGTTGAGGATAAACAAATTGAAATTGAATGAGAATAAAACAAAGTTGATGGAAATTAATATGCACACGAATAGGTCATTTGGAATAAAATGTAAAAAATTTTAAAATATATAGATGATATAATAATGGAAATAATGTCTGCAATAATTGAGAAACGAACTGTGATATTAAAAATGAGAAATAAATGGTACGACAGAGAACTTTGTGAGATGAATAAACGAAAGTTTGAATTATATAAAATATCAACGCAAACTGGTCAATGGGACGCCTATAATGAAATTAAACGGCGATATAAAAAGTTAATAAAATTAAAGAAGATTAAGTATATTGAACAAAAAATAAACATGAACGTAAAAAATAGTCGAAATATGTGGAAGTATTTAAAAGAAGTCTCCAACTTAAAAGAACAGAAAAATGAAATAAAGACTATTAAAATAAACGATATTGTTTATAATAATCAAAATGAAATGACAGAAAACCTAAATAAATTTTTCGTAAATAGTGTAAGGGAAATAAACGACTCGATTGAACAGTATGACTATGTAGATTCAACATCAAATTCAAATGATCAAGTAGAATTATTTAAATTTAAAATGGTAACGACAAGCGAATTGTGTAACATATCCAAGAAATTGAAATACAAAATTGGTGGTGAAAATTTATTCGCAGAAGGTGTTTTGAAAGACTCATTGAAATACACTGCTTACTTCTACGCAAATATATTAAATGAAAGTTTTATGACAGGTGTAGTTCCAAAAAAGTGGAAGTTGACAACTAAGACCAATAAATACTATTACTAGTGACACCAAACTTATGGAATTAATAGTGAAGAAACAACTAGACAGTCACCTGAGCAAGAATCGTATATTAATTGATGAACAGTCTGGTTTCAGAAGTAATCATTCATGTGAAACAGCATTGAATCTGGTATTATCTGATTGGAAAAATGATCTGAACCAAAGGTCGAACATAGTTGCAACATTTCTTGATCTAAAAAGAGCTTTTGAAACTGTTGACAGAAATATATTGTTGGCGAAATTGCGTGGCATAGGTATTGTTGGTGTGGAGAACAATTGGATGGCTAGCTATCTGACTGATCGAAAGCAACGAGTGGTTATGTGTGATGCAGTGTCAAGTGAGATAAATATAAACATAGGACTACCGCAAGGAACTATATTGGCACCATTGCTTTTTATTTTATATATAAATGACATTAAGTCTTGCTTAAAATATTGTAAGATAAGACTATTTGCTGACGATGCACTATTGATGGTTTCAGATGGAAACATAAATAATGCAATGAAAATGATGCAGGAGGATATAGACAATTTATATGTATGGTTATGCCAGAATAAGTTAAAATTGAATATAAACAAAACAAAATTTATGATATTAACTAGAAACCATGTAAATGTTGATAATTGTGTATTGAAAATAAAAAATGGTAATATTAAGAGGGTTAATGTAATTAAATATTTAGGTGTAATGATAGATGATAAATTGAACTTTGATGAACATTTAAATTATATTCGAATTAAAATTGCCAAAAAGATTGGAATTTTGTCTAGATCAACTAAACTATTACATAAGAATTATAAAATTAAAGTGTATAATAGTATAATTTTACAGCACTTTCTTTATTGTCCCTCAATACTATTTCTATTAAGTACATCCCAGATGGACACATTACAGAAACTGCAAAATAGGGCAATGCGTTTTATTTTACAGAAAGATTATTATACTAGCATAAGAAGCATGTTAAATGAATTAAATTGGCTTAATGTTGGGCAGACTATAATGTTACATACAATGAAATTTATACATAGCATAAAGTTTGGACATTGTCCTACATGTTTCAATGAAAAATTACAATATAATAATAATATCCATAATTATAATACAAGAAGAAGAGAGGATTACAGACTACCATATATGAGAACTTGTAAAGATATGAATAGCTTAGAATATAAGGGTTTAAAAAATAGTAACATAAAAAATTGTAAAAATATGACTTTATTTATGAAACTGCTTAGAGATTTTTGTAAGAATAATTGTTAATAAAGTATTATATGTATATATTTTAGTATCTAGATTGTAAAATCGTAAATAATAACAAAATAATAATAATAAAATAATAATAAAAAAAATAATAAAATAATAATAAATACTGTGGAAATTAAAAAGGTAGACAGTATTAAATATTTAGGTTTCATAATTGATAGGGAATTGAAACTAAAGGAACATTTAGAGTATATATGTAGGAAAATAGGGAAAAAGATAGGTTTCTTTAAACGGCTGAGAAATAGGGTCTCAATGTTAGCATCGATTAACATATATAATACAATGCTGAAGCCGCATTTTGAATATGGATCAACGATATTATATACATGCTGCACTGAGCAACAATTAACAAGACTCCAGAAATTACAGAATTAAGCGATGCGTTCTATATTACAACTGAACAGATTTACACCAATTACTTTGATGTTAGATGCACTGAGATGGCTTAATGTGCGTAAAAGATTAGAATTGAACACGCTGAATTTTATTCAAAAAATTAAAATTGGAGAAGCACCAGAGTACCTAACGGAACAATTAAAATATGTTGGAGAAGCGCAACCGTACAGACTGAGAAATGCGAACGATTTTAGGCTACAGCGAGCACATACAAGTGCAATGCAGAAATCATTGTTCTATAAGGGACTGAATTTGTACAATAAAATGCCAAACTATTTAAAGAATGAGAGAAATATCAATATTTTTAGGAAAAATGTTGTAAACTTTGTTAAAAATACTAATAGTTAAACTCATAGTTATAATATATATAATATTTAATATTTGTAAAATTTTGTTGTTAAAAAGTATTTTAAATACTACTAAATAAACTTGAACTTGAGAAATTACACCGTCTCTCTTTACTGATTTTTTTTCGTTGGCCTTCAAACAGTTTACGAGCCGACGCAGGGTGCCTCGAAGTGTACTCTTCGATAATGCGACAAACTTCAAAGGATCATGGCCAATCCTTAAAGAGGAAACCAGCGTTTCTGAAGAATTCTAATAGTTTCCCAAGGCAGAGCTTACGCTTGCCAGTTAAGAAAATTGGGTAACGTTTGAATTAGTTCTGAGTTTAATTAAGGATTGCTATTAATTTTTAAAGTTGAAGAAAATTCCATTGACTCATCAGACATATTAAAATAAAGCCTTTAGATCTTCACGATGTAGGAAAAACTAAGATATAATATAACCATAAGATTTCTATTTCCAAGATTTGCCAGGACTAAAACAAACCAATCTTTAATAGAGGAATACTTACTGAAATAATGGATTTGGATAATCGTAAAACATTTTTATTATTATTATATAAATACGTTTTAATCAATTCTTCCTTTTTTTAACATTTTCCACTACACGAACACAGTTCCTGAAGGAGCTTTTTTTATTTTGTAGAAATAACGGACTAAAAAGTCATATTTTTCACTATTCGCTTTTTCTTTATTTAAAGGAATCAAATGATTGATTTCGTTCAAGATAAATATATACCTATATAGTCCTAACGATTTCATTGCACAAATATTTCTTCTGAAAATGTAGCAGACTTGCGAACAAATAGAGCGTTTAAAAGTGCTGACATAAAATGCTAAACAATTGTGATGACCAAACTTGTTTGCTAATGTTTCCGTACTTATTTTTTTATATTATTATTATTAATATTGGCATTTTTTGTACATAATTCCATGTAGCTGAATTCAAGTACTGAAACAATGTATTAAATAAAAATATTTAGCTTTTATTTAGCAAAATGAGAATTAAGTTCAACGTTTTTTAAGTAAACAAAAAAAACCAATATAACAAAAAAAAAATATGTACATATATATATATATATGTATATATATACTATATATATATATATATACACTCATATGTACATACACTTGTGGACACACAATTAAGTCATCTATGCAAAATTTTTCATTTTTATAAAAATTAAAAAATTTAAGAAAAGTGGAAACAAAAACAACTTATATTTATTAATTTCATATGCTTTATAATTAATTAACAACAAAAACTTATATAGTTTTTTATTGTAAAAAATGTTTTGGTACTTAGTTGATATCAGACTTAAAATTTAAGTTGACACATAATTAAGTCATTTGAAACAAAATATTGAAAATTCAATTTAATTCCTTTATTTTTCACCCAAACTATTTGGAACCTTTAATATTTTGTGGGGAAACCTTTTTGGCGTATTATTTCAGTACATCTTTGTGCTATTGAGTTGATTAAGTTGCGAAACTGCTCAGGACTAATGTTATCCCATTCTGCCTGGAAAAGCTGCCAAAGTGCTTTTTGATGCTGGGTTTTTGGCTGCAACTGCTCGTTTTACGATCCCCCAAAGATTTTCAATAGGGTTCAGATCGGGACTTTGAGTTGGTCAATTAGGAACGCTTATTTTTTTTAGCCAGGATGAGTAAAGCTGACCCAATCCTCATATCTACTTAGATTATATAGTGTATTGAGTTGGAACACGCTGTTAAAATATCGGCAAGAACCGTAAGAAAACGCTTGACTGAAAATAATCTCCATGGACGTTTTGCGAGAACAAAACCTAACGTGTCCAAAAAAAATATTCAGCAACGCTTGCGGTTTGCCAAAACCCACCTCCATAAAGACGACAAAATTTTGGAAATTAGTCGTATGGAGTGATGAGCCCAAGTTTAATATCTTTGGAAATGATGACAGACCCTATGTAAGACGTCCTGTCAATACACAATTATACCCAAAGTACACCAAACAAACCGTAAAGCATGGAGGTTAGTCAGTAATGGTTTGGTGTTGTTTTACCTCATTCGGCGTTGGTCCACTGGTAAGAATCGATGGGAAAATGACTGGGGAAATGTATAAGAACATCCTACGGAACAATTTGACTAAACATTATGACGACGAATTACCACTAGCGCGGATATTTCAGCATGATAACGACCCGAAGCAAACATCTTGGGTAGTTAAACCTTGGTTTGCTGAGGAAAAAATAAGCGTTCTTGATTGGCCAACTCAAAGTCCCGATCTGAACCCTATTAAAAATCTTTGGGGGATCGTAAAACGAGCAGTTGCAGCCAAAAAACCCAGTATCAAAAAGCACTTTGGCAGCTTTTCCAGGCAGAATGGGATAACATTAGTCCTGAGCAGTGTCGCAACTTAATCAACTCAATAGCACAAAGATGTACTGAAATAATACGCCAAAAAGGTTTCCCCACAAAATATTAAAGGTTCCAAATAGTTTGGGTGAAAAATAAAGTAATTAAATTGAATTTTCAATATTTTGTTTCAAATGACTTAATTATGTGTCCACTTAAATTTTAGGTCTGATATCAACTAAGTACCAAAACATTTTTTACAATGAAAAACTATATAAGTTTTTGTTGTTAATTAATTATAAAGCATATGAAATTAATAAATATAAGTTGTTTTTGTTTCCACTTTTCTTAAATTTTTTAATTTTTATAAAAATGAAAAATTTTGCATAGATGACTTAATTGTGTGTCCACAAGTGTACATATTTATGAAGAAAAATAGAATGGGGATATAGGTACATACAAATACATGTACATATATTATACAATTATTTTATATACAACTATTTTTATTTATTAATATATACATATATATACATATACTCTAGGCATATATATATATATATTTATACATGGCTTTGGCTTTGTACGTATGTACAATTCAATTAGTCTGCAATTACTTTAAATAAAAAATTAGGATAGTATATACTCCCTTGTAATGACAATATAGTAATTTTATAGTCTGCACACAACTTGTAAAATCGCATAATTCAGTATTATTTAAAAATATTTCGCTTGATATTTATTACAGGATTTAAAAAATCGGCGCCATGCTAAAAATACACTATCTTTTCAAAATTTGTTATGTATAACAAAAAATTATATACATACATACATATATAATATATACATGTTTAAAATATATATATACACATGTATAAAAAATAATTTGAAAAATATTTAAATTTTTCCGTTCATAGTTTCTTTTTTTGCAAAGTTAACTAAACCTTGCACTTTACCTTTTTAGAGTGTCTTTCCGAATATTAATATACGATAAGGTGATCCATTTTATTGCGATGTCCTTAAATCACAATTTTTTTATTCAATACACATTTTTCTTGTTATGATCTTTGTTTTTATACCACTATTGAATTTTTTGTGTACACCGGTTTTTAGGAGTATTTGCACAATTTTGATATTTTTTAAGCATGGGATAAGTCGTTATTAAAATTTTCATTAACAATTGTACTTAAAGACTATATTCTTATGATAAAATTAATAATTTTCTAAAAATTCTTTTACTTTTGGGTTTATAACCAAAAGCCTAACAAAGACGCCAATCGTTATTTGCTCTTGTGTAAAAAACTACTCAAATTTTTCGATAACATGGGTATAAAAAGAACGATAAAAACAATGTTTAGAGATGGCAGTAAATAATTGTATTAGTGTCAAGATGACCCTTAAACACAAAAACAGTTGGCAACATCTTACAGTAATCTGTATCGAAAATATACTTTATTTTTTACCAATTTTACAAAGAAAATTTTTGTTTTAATTACATTTGCTTATTGTTTTATTAACAGTATTATTCTTTTACAACAGAAAACCAGTTCATATTTAAAAAATCTTAGGGAGTACTATGGGTCAAAGTGTTTTATTCTTTTGACGTGAATATCTAGAAGCTCGTGTTTCGTTATGACTACTGTGAGGTGCTTATTATACATAAGTATGAAGGACGCAAATAGTTCAGGTTTTATATATTGAAGACCACCAATTAGCGTTCCCACGATAATCCGATCTACGCTCCGGAACGACTCGATTTCACATCGGCCAAGGATTGTTAACCCAGCGAAAGTTGTATCAACCGAAAGTTTTACGCAAATTGAGCAAAATATGTCCGAATTAAAATATATCCTATTAAAAAGAGTCGTTATTGAGCAGAATGCAGGTCCTGTATTGATTTGTTCACTAGGTCAAACAAGAATCAGAAACAACACCATTTCAGTGAAACGAAATGAATGCGGGGACTGGTGTCATTTAAAAAGATACTCAGGTCTAACTACTTACTTATATATGGTGATTTCTTTTCTTCCCAACGATCGTCGAGGCACCGAAATAGACGACCAAATCGATAAATCGTATTTTGATATAATAATCGAGCCCTTTTCTACCGAGTCACTGTAAGATGCTCGAGCACTCAGCTAACTACAGCACAAATTTAACATTGAATGAAGTATCGTCAACACTAACATCAGTGGCTCCACGACCAACAATGGCAGAGAACAATTCTTCATTCGGACCTGTTCTGTCTGTGGGCAGCCGATCAGGAGGCAAGTGATTTCGGTGCGGTGTGCAACTGACTGCTGTGCAAATGCAACAACAGCACCTTCTTAACATCCAGACAACAGACGACTGATAATCACGGAGCCACACACGGTGCTTACGGTGCTCTTCAGGAAATTACAACATTATCAAAAGGGAAAAAGAAATATAAAGGCGGCGGATTCGCTTTAATCCTTGAGCGCAAAGTTATATATAAAATACCAAACATACTCGTCCTCCTAATCCATATGGGTTCCTCGCTGTGATGTCCATGTCGGTAAAAACGGAGGATACCGATATTGAAATCACCAATGTATATATTTCGCTCGTCAACAGTATAGACACCAGCTATCATTCCAACATTTCACAACTCCTCCAGGATGATAGTCGGATTATATATGGTGATTTCTTTTCTTCCCAACGATCGTCGAGGCACCGAAATAGACGACCAAATCGATAAATCGTATTTTGATATAATAATCGAGCCCTTTTCTACCGAGTCACTGTAAGATGCTCGAGCACCCCTGAGTAGACCATTGTCTGTCAATCACCCTTGGCACACACCACCTGGCAAACCTACATAGCCTTAAGTTCAGATCACATTCCCATTATGTTCAGCATCGAGAGGACAGCGACTTCATAGAACCTACGTTATAGATATACCTACGTTAATTACAAGAAAGCCAACTGGACTGGCTTCAGCGCTTATGTTGAGAATGCCATCAGCCAGCTGCCCATTTTTACATGTGCCAGAAGTGTTGAAAGGTTGTTCAGGACGATTATTCTGACAGAGGCAAAGCGCTTTAACTCTGTTGGAAGGATACCGAACATAAGACCTAGCTACCCTTCCGAAGCCGCACGTCTAGCTCAACAGCGGTACTGTATCAGAGCTGAACACCCTGCAGATGAACGGCTAAAGTCACTGACCTCCCAGATCAAGAGACTTGTTAATAAACATCCAAGTAACAAATAGTCATCTCAACGAATGTACCCTAGTCCCAAAAAAGTTCTGGAGAAGATTAAACACCTTTCTGGATCCAAAGGTAGCAAAAATCTGACAGCAGTGGAATTCAACAACAAGCAACTCACAGTGGCTAAAAAATGTGTTACAGAGTTCTGAAGGTAATTTGACGAACATCCTACATCGCCGATCAATGATAAAAGAGCAATTTTAAGAAGGCTTGCATAGAGGCCATCGCGAGGATTATCCCAATTCTTAAACCAAATAAACTAATGCCAAATATAGACTCCTACCGCCTTAATCTACAACGGCCGTATCAATGCATTATTGCGGCGGCCCTTGACCTCTCCAAGGCCTTTGACACGGTCACCCCATTCTCTTGAGAGACATCCTAAACACCACCCTGTCCAACAGCGTGAAGCGGTAGACTGTTAATAATGTGGGAGGCAGGCTTTTATTGAGTTTGGAAGACAAAAATGTTCCTATAGGAAGAAAAAATGGCCGTTCCACAAGCTGGAGTTCTGTCACCTATCCTCTTTTACGTCAATCTAACCTCTCTTTCAAATCCACCTTCTATCGTCTCAATGGTGTCATATGCCGATGACTGCATAGTCTTTTCATTCGGAGTTAACAGCGATGACATAAACCCCGGAATTACGAACTACCTGGCAACCATTATGGACTTTTTCCGGAACAGGAATTTGAGGCTATCCGCGCCCAAGTACTTATTATCTTTCCTCACAAAGTGGACAAAAGAAGTAAGTTGACAACTTGATATCTCGATTGAAGGCAACCTCAGGGTACTTAATGATCAATTATCTGTCAGATAGCGAAATACAGGTACCCAGGAGAACAAGAGTCATCTTAGCACAGCTGAGGACCGAATGGTCGAACATCATAAACTGCTACAGAAAGAGCATTGTTCCCGGAACCTTAAATCGATATCCATCATGTCACTAGGGTCCACACGACACTGCAGATGATCAATAGACTTGTGGCTGAGACCTATACAAGTAGTACATACATATACATAATTGGTCATTACAACCCTTCAGTCAGGATTACGACCTAGTTTCTCACACCACTTATGTTGTGTGTGTTAATTTTATACATGAGTGGCGGGACCTACAGTTTAAAGTCGACTCCGAACGATACAAGTAGTGCAATTCCTTAAACTGCCAATTACCTGACGACCACCTACCGATAGTTTCATATCGCCATCTCATTCCATCACATTTCATTTTATCCAACATTTGACAAGGCAAACAATATAATAGAATTATTTATTTATTACTTACAATACAATTACAAATTATATTTTAATTATATACGAGCTGAGGCACTTTGACCATATGCTCGGTGTAGTGTCACAGACCAGAGTCTCTGGTGGGAATCGAACCCACGATCCTCACGCTAACAGTCTAGCACACTACCCACTAGACTACCAGGGCACCCTATAATAGATTCAATATTGTTACGAAAATCAAAAATCTTTTACATCGCTTAACATTAAAATTATAAACAAAAGCTACAAAAACAAAACAATGCAGTAAACAAACTTGTTTACAAATGATCGTACTGCTTAATATAACAACAAACATCAGTATAATAAAAGCAAACAAGTAAACAAAATATACGAACATCACTACAATGATAATCGTAAACAACGATGTTTACATTTATAGAGATTTCGAGAAGGCGAAGTCATGAATGTTCGCCTTCAAAAACATTCATCAGACAGTTTACTTTGCCATATAAAAGGCAAGGCAGGCGACTGAGTTAGTGAAGTTCAGTCAGACTTGTGTGAAGACGCGGTGCGTTTGAAGAGAGTAATTGTGGTTTGAAGATCTCTGTTGCAAAGATCTGTCGAATAATTACCTAGGATTGCAATGGGTATAAACAGAGGAATAACAAAGAAAAGCAGTTGTTTACATCAAGCTGTGAACAGTGACACACAAAATTGTGCGAATAATATAGATTTTTAATTAAAACTAAACACAAATTTATTTTTATTTTATTTGCAATCTACGAGTTCATATTTTAAAAGGTAAAAACGTTACAATATCAATATTCGTAATTATTCAACAAGGAAACCTTTTGACCATTAAGGGTACCATAACCATTTAAGTTGTTTGTTATGTGTTATATACTAAATGATATGTGTGATATATGTACTAAATGATATTGGCGCTGCTTGCGGTGACGTGTCAGCGCTGGCTCCTACGGCATGCTGGCTTTTTGCCTTTTATATTGGCTGTCGGCGCATCAATGCGACGGCAGAAGCACTAAGATGAGTATTTAATGCTGGCTTCATCTTTTCTTGTTCAGGCTGATCAGATGTTGCTGTACTGTTGCGAGTGGACTACGAAATACCCGTGGGGGCATTTATTCCAACAAAGTTTTTTTTTTTACTTTACCTTACTTGCAGACCTACAGTAAATGGCAGCAGCTCTTGCAATTCTTTTTTAAGAGATGCAGTCAAATTTGCGAAATAAAAATGTTACGGCTGTAACTAAAATATCGAGATGACAAGAGGTTTGCTTTAAACAAGTATCTATAACTCTTAGACTGTACAGAATGAAAAGATGTAGGCGTGTTTATTTCTATAATAATTAAAATATTATAATAAATACGCACAATGTACATTGTGATAAATACACATTACATTGTGATAAATACAATTTAATACACTTACCGCAGTTTCCACCGCCTTTTTCGACAAACGACGGACTTTGAGTAATTATAAATTAGGCAGGTTCTATTTAATGTACAAATTGGCGAATAAATAAGAATTTAAAGGTGAGTGCAGAAAGGTGGTTCACAAATAAACGTCAAATTAAAACACAAAATAATAAAAAAAACTGTTCATGTGGAACTTATTAGGGCACCCCGTAACATTCAATATTAATAAAATTCAAATATATTTCGATGCCATTTTAATTGGTCTCCAGAAAATTAAAAAGTAAATTTAACAAATGTAGTGGAAAGATTATTGAAGTTCATCATTAAAGTAAATTTTGAAAAGTGTGAATTTTTCAAACCAGAAATTGATTACTTAGTCCACACAATTTGGAAACCGTTGTGCAAACGCCTAAACCTAGTAATGAAACTTAACGCGTTGTGACCCTCCGAAAGTTGTTACTGCTGATACAGATGCTAGTCCATATGGAGTAGGAGAAGTGTTATCTCATATTGTCGATAGTAGTGCCCTGAGCTCAGTTGGACATAATTACTCATACCCTCACATGGAAGCTCTAGGTTAAGTTTTGCATTCGTAGTGACTATCAACCACCAGGAACAGTTTTTTTGTCAAAATAAAGACATATTTGAAGATACAGAAAACCGATTGCAAAGGTGAGCAATTTTTTTAGCGATGTGTGTGAAATCAAATACGCGAAAGCTAAAGATATGGAAAATGGTGATGCGATGTCTAGATTACCGTTAAGTTACGACATAAATATGATGAATAACAGTATAAATTGAATGCTGTAATGCTGGACATCAATGATATTAGAAGTGCAATATAAGACGACGAGGAAGTAAAACATACTTACTGGTAAGTGATCAACGGTAAGAACAAAAGAGTTAAAGAAATATTATCAACAAAGAAATTCTCAGCAACAGAGAAAGGCAATTTATTTTATCGTGATCGAATTGTCATTCCAAGCGATATCCGTAATTATATTTTAAAGTTAATTAATGAATAGCATATGCGTATTGTAGAAAGTAAAACGTTGGCAAGAATAATTGTATGGTTAATGTTAGTATGGTAATTGGAAAATTACCAAATTACCAAACTGCATAACTGTTTTCAAATTACCACTCTATCATCCACAATCCAACGGTAATCGAAAACCCAGCAGGAGCAAGTGTTGCCTCTGTTTCGGAAAACCCTTTCAATATCCTAATAGATTCTCTAGCCAGATTCAATACTCAAGCCTCGGTCATTATAATCTAAAGATTCTACAATCTCGCAATCACGCCCTTCACCGTACCATCTCTTGTCACCTCATTTGGATTTCCGTTGTCCCATATGACACAATGTCCTCGAACACACCATTTGTTAGTCACATTGGAAAATCTATGTACTACAAGGAAATACACTCTGACTGGTCTATGATATTGTTACGCAAATGGAAACGACCTAATATCATTTGACATGAAAACATCGTTTAACATTAACGATAAACAAAAACAAAGACCATGAGTATAAAAGAGATAGAAAACGTAACGAACACAACAAGAGACAATGTGTACACAATACAAACCAACGAATACATCGAACACAACAACAACAACAAGCATGAGGGATGGACAAGTGTGCAGAATGCACAAACAACAATGTGGTCGCTATAGAATTCTCGAGAAGGCGAGAACAAGAACTTTCCACGTCGAGAACGTTCATCATACTGATTACGTGCGTATATAAAAGGGCAAGACAAGGTCAGCAAGCAGTCAGTAAGAATTCAGTCAGCCTTGTTTGAAGTTGCGTGTGAACAAAACAAGTCGTGGTTGTAAAGATCTAGCGAATAGTCGTGTGAAATAGTAAAGTTAATAAACAGATTATTAAGCCCTAGTTATGCTACCGGAACGTAATGTAACGCAATGTAACAGTAATTTACAGATTCTTACGTTCCGGTTACGTTACATTACATTTCTATAACCATTCGTATTGCTTTATACATAACAAAAACGATCAGCTGTTTCTTACTGTTGCGGTTACATTCCGTTACGGTAGCATAACTAGGGCTTTAAGCCCGTAAGAATCTGACATCTGTTTAGCAGTGTTAACAACATGTCAATATTAAAAACCACCAAAATTGAAATTATAAACAGAATTTACATTTTGCACGTATGTTATGTTTGTCTGTATGTGGAATTCTCTTTAAATAAAACTTCACATATTTTAAAAACCCAAATTATAATTTATTTCATTATTAGCTTTTATAATTTAAAATAAAATTAAACACTATTTTACTATTAGATTATGTAGGTAGTGTTTATTTTTATATTTATATTAGAAAAATATGGTTATAGATTTTTAACTAACTAAAGCGTTCGAAAAGCATTTCACTTTACTTTTATTAGAGAAGATAACTACGTTTTAACGTTCGTACAAATTTGGTTTCCGAAATACCTGACCTGTTTCTGTAAAATATACGATTTCACTTGCTTGTCTATTTATATAGAAAATACAATCAAAAGCACTCAATTTTGTGTTTGTTTTCCTCAACACAAACAAAATTGAGTGTTTTTTTTGAGAGAAAGTGAAATTGTTTGGCTTACAGAAACAGTACATAAAACTTTTAATAAGTACCTTTAAATAAATATAAAATCGTTGAAATTAAGCTAAAAACTCTGTAGTGATAACACTGGTTAACAGCTGAATTAAAGTAAAACAAAAGGCGCCATATTAAAAGTGATAAAAAGAGTGAAAACGAAGTTTTTAAAATCTGAAATTAATATTAAATATGTTTAAAAAACAATACTAACAATAATAAAATATAAACTCAAACCTAAAAACATGTCTTCTGTATTCATATTAGAATTTTTGTCTTTTAGTTTTTGCAATTTTTATTTCTTTATTTGTTTTTGTTTTTTTCTTTTTTGTTTTGTTTACCTAAAAGCATATGATTACGTTTTTACGTTCTATAATTGCTCTTACATTTTTACGTTCTGTGCTCATTACTGTTACATTGCGTTACATTACGTTCCGGTAGCATAACTAGGGCTTTATTGTTGTAACGTTAAGCTGTATACGGTGGAACACAAGTACTGTAAAGCATAAAGAGTTTAACTGAAATTAAACACATATTTTTATTTATTTATTTATTGATTAACTTCAGTACAACAAACATTTAATCTTATTTAATAGTACTGTTTATACAATGTTATGATTAAGGTAATAGTTATATATACTTATTATATTAATTAAATTTAAGTTAGCCTTAAATTGGATTGAATTAAATGGTAAATTTTAAAGAAAAGAAAAGTGTGTTGAAATTGCAGTTTTAAATTGCATTACATTGCTTTTCAATTGAATTTCTGGCGGAAGTTGGTTCCATGAACAAATTTCATTAATATAAAAGTGCCTTTCAGACACCTGTTTCTGGAACCTTACGGCGTTTATCCTATAGCCCCTGTTAGTTCTGGAAAATTTTAGTCTGGTAATTCGGTTCCCCTGAATAAACAATCTTGTGTAGAAAAATTAACATACGATATTTCAACAGGCTTTCCAGTGTCATGTGGTAGATTTTGTAGGCAAAATACGATATACTACTATATTTACTGAGTCCAAAAATATATCTTGCAATGTTATTATAAGTCACGTTAAATTTATTCCTGCTGACAGAGTCCAAACCCGCAAAAAGCTCACATCCATATAAGAAGGTTGGAATCAGGTATGTCTTCGCCAAGAGCATACGTATATTAACAGGCGTAAAGAACTGAGTCCTGCAAAGATTCCTAAGCATAGCATACGTCTTCCCACGAATCGTATTAACATGGTCAGTCCAGGAGAGTTGACTATTAAAAGTAATACCCAAGTTCTTGGCATATCGTACTAATTCTAATGGTGGCAGTATGTTCGGCAAAACGCCAGTTTTTTCCATTATGATAGCTGTCGATTTATTAGCGTTCAATATACAATTATCGATGTCAGTTTTAAAACAACTAATGTAGAGTTGGACATCATCGGCATACATTTGAATTCTACAGTGAGTTATACGAGAAGGTAGGCCATTAGAATACGTTATGTAAAGCAGTGGTCCGAGAATTGAACCCTGTGATACACCTCTCCGGACCAGGCTGCTAAATGATTTTGCATCGCCATAGTGCACTGTCTGACTTCTCTTATACAGGTATGTACGTAAAAGTTTTACTGGTGATGTTGAAAATTTAAAAATAAAAAAATACATAAAATAGAAAGGTATAAAGTTGGCTGTACTCGTTTGAGTACAATGACTGCATCCATTAGTAACAATGTTTTATTTTTTGTTAGATTTAAAATATGAGTGGTATACGTTTTAAGGGCCAGCAGAGTTTCAAGGGCTCCAAGAGACCGTTGATAGCATTTTAGCTGATAGTGAAGATGAAAAAATTTATATGGCAATCATACCACCTAATCCGAGTGAACTAACTGCCGAAGAGGAAGGTGTTGAGGATGACATGACTTCGTCAGCCCTGACGCAAGATATTCCTGGAACAATTGATGTTTTTGTAAAGCGCAAAAATGTCGACAACGATGTCAGTGACGACACCGATGATGAACCATTAGAGTCAAAGCGTACTCGGCTAACTTTTGCAACCCAAAGAAAACCTATCTGGCACAAATGTCATCCACCGCAAAGCCCAGCTTCTCAGCAAAACTCTGAAGTTTATGACAGAGCGCATCAAATTCGTGAGGAACTAAAGAATGAAAAACGCGTGAGAAGACTGACATGGTTATACCCAATTTGTTCCAAAACTAAAATAAAAGTATGCGTGGGGTTGATGAGCTCGATCAATCCATCTCTTTATATAGGATTGCTGTGTAGTACATCCCCTTAATTTTAGTACATACTTTATTTATTATAAATAGTACCTAAATATACAACGTTGTAACTTAGATAATTATAATCGTTAAGTAGTAATATTCGTTAAGAAAAGAGTAAAAAAGAGAACCAATAAATGACAAGATCATTCATTCTTGCATTTCTTCTTGAAGTATAAAAAATAATGTGTTTTATTTAAATCGCGTATTACATGGCGACCGTGACAGCGATAAAATATAAAAGAAAATTTTTGTGGTTAAAAAAAAGCTTAAACAATGAGAAATCGTTATTGTTAAACAGTGAAATTTTTTTTATTATTATGCAGAAATAGACAAAACCAAAAGAAGAAAAAAACGGGTAGTAAAAAAGGAGAAATGCATAATGTGCTGAAGTTTGTGAAGTGAAAAAAGCTGTAAAAAAATTTTGAAAAATGAAAAAACGGTTATCTACAGAAAAAACAAGAGCAAAATTGCCATATGCAAAAACAATGAAGAAAAAAAGAATTCACAAACATACAGTGGTGACCAAAATTAAAACAACTAAAATATAATTATGGAAAAATTATTAATAACAATTAAAACAAATTTATTTTATAATGAGAAAAAAACTTAACTCTTAAAATTGTTTTAAAATAGTAGAGAAAAAAAAACAATGTGCAAAAAAAATCACAGTGCAAAAAAAAAACCTAAAATTTCTAAATTTGGAAAATGCGGAAAAAGTTAATATTAAATAAGCAAAAATATTTATATAATAAATAAAGTGCGTATAGTCACCTAAATTAACAGCAAAGTTATCATATAATATATGCAAATACATTTTTAAAGATTTTGTTAATTTAAACACCAAATATAGTTTATAATACAAAACAAGAAATACAAAATTTGAAGACAAATATTAACGGTATTAAACAGTTAGAGAAATGAAAAAAATAACAACACTCCTTAATAAACAGATAAAGAAACAAAACGGGAAAAAAACAACAAACAATTTTTTTTTTAAATTAAAACATGACTGTACCAGAAAGTGACATAAAAACATAGAAAACAAGTCAAAATTATAAAAAAAAATTTTATAACGGTCTTTATTTTTACATCATATCAACATACAAAACAAACAAAAAATTTGGAACAAAATACAAATATTCCTAAGAAAAATATATTGCAACAAAGATCAACGAAAACAACAACATGTCATCAACAAACTTAACGAAACTAAAAAAAAACAACATCCATAAACAGGAATAATTTCAAAAGTCAGTAAGAATAACGGCGAATTTACACATACATATACCACCTATATTTACATCTATATACTATTTTATATTATTTATATATAACTATATTTGTATACAACTATATTTATATTATATACTTAAAATTTATATTCTATATTAATATTATATATACTTACATATACTTATTATATACTTACATATACTTAAAACTTAAACTTATTAAACAGTTAGAGAAATGAAAAAAATAACAACACTCCTTAATAAACAGATAAAGAAACAAAACGGGAAAAAAACAACAAACAATTTTTTTTTTAAATTAAAACATGACTGTACCAGAAAGTGACATAAAAACATAGAAAACAAGTCAAAATTATAAAAAAAAATTTTATAACGGTCTTTATTTTTACATCATATCAACATACAAAACAAACAAAAAATTTGGAACAAAATACAAATATTCCTAAGAAAAATATATTGCAACAAAGATCAACGAAAACAACAACATGTCATCAACAAACTTAACGAAACTAAAAAAAAACAACATCCATAAACAGGAATAATTTCAAAAGTCAGTAAGAATAACGGCGAATTTACACATACATATACCACCTATATTTACATCTATATACTATTTTATATTATTTATATATAACTATATTTGTATACAACTATATTTATATTATATACTTAAAATTTATATTCTATATTAATATTATATATACTTACATATACTTATTATATACTTACATATACTTAAAACTTATTTCTTATATATATATATCTAAATTTTGAATTATTAATTATTTTAAAATTATTCTCTATAAAGAAACTTAAAACTTATTTCTTATATGTATATATCTAAATTTTGAATTATTAATTATTTTAAAATTATTATCTATATACACATATGTATAGGTATACAGTTATTTACATACACATAAAACTATTCTTACTCATACAAAATTATATATAAAAAAATTAAATTTTTAATTTAAATAAATCTTTGTAAAAATGTAAAAAGAATATATTATTTTTTTGAATGTATGATATTTTGAACAAAAACAATATGTAGACAATTTCAACAAACCAAAGGAAAAATTCTTAAAATAAGAAAAAGAAGAGAAAAAGGTAAAGAATCAATTTATATGTACAAAATAAAGAGAACGCTCATAAATACTATGCTCTTAAAATAAAATGCTCTTATTCTGTTAACTACATTTTCAAATAACATTTTAAATAACGTTATCAAAACAATAAAATACGGTTCTGTAATAAAAGCCAACATTTGAAAAAGAGAAATTTAAGGAAATTGTCGAGAATTTTTATAATATTAAGAAAAGAATTTTACAAAGTCGACCATTGTCAACAAAAGAATCAAAAAGAAAGGAATACATACATTCATTAATAAATGGTTACAATGAAATTTTATCATATACAAGTTTACATATACATGACCTTCCAACTACTGTTAAAGAAGAAACATTCAGAAAAATCTTGCACTGTAGAGAACTTTTGGTTAGATGTTTTGGGAAATTGGACTGCAGAATTAGGGTACCTTGTCACATTGCCATTTTTAGAGGCTGTAAAAACTGAAAAAGATATTAGGGCTAGTATAGAAGGAACTGATCAGGAAAACGTTATAGTGGAAAGTAAAAGGGCAAAGCTCGTGAAGCTCTACCGGAAAATGTAAGTACCGTTGAGGACATAAAAGCTGCGCTGAAGGAGAAACTTAAACCGGATAACTCCAAAATAATAGCAGGGAAAATTGCTGCACTGACTGTTAGACACAATAATTTCACAGAATTTGCAAAACAGGCAGAAGATTTGGCAGATGCGCTTAAACGATCATTAACTATAGAAGGTATCACAAAGAGCAAAGCTCACGAAATGGCGATTGAGCAGACAGTATCGGTATGTCGTCTTAATGCAAGATCAGATTTAGTAAAATCTATTTTGGCATCATCAACTTTTACGGATCCAAAAGAGGTAGTTGCTAAATTAATAGTCGAGCTGACGACAGAAACAAAAGAACATCAGGTTTTGGCATTACGGAATCATCACAAAAATAGAAATCATAATTTTTATCAAAATAACAATTTACATTTTCGAAACAATTTCCGTGGTACTTCGTATCGTGATTACAGAAACCTTCGAGGAGGTAATTATAACGGAAATGGCCGTTCTTTTTATAACAATAGAAATCAACATAATCATAATAATGACCAATATAGCAATAGAAATCAATCAAACTATAGAGCAAGCAATAGAGGTCATTACCGTGGTAACAATAAATATCAAAGAGCATTTGTTAGGACTTTAAACGAGAAAATCCCTCAACCGTCGTTGAGGGTTGCAGAAGAGAATCCATAGAATCAACTAATAAAAGAGGCTCAATAAATTTATTTTTTTAAATTTTCAAAAATCCATTTATACCTCAGTTATGCCGATTTTATAAAATTAGATTGCATTGACACACATCAATCTTGTACATATCTCGTTGACACCCAGGCTGATATATCTTTAATTAAAATTTCTTGCCTAAACTCTGATTCTGTTTTTAATGACAACCAAATAATTACTATTACTGGTAAAACCAAAAATCCAATTTTTACGTTAGGCACAATTTGCACAAATTTGATAATTTCGGAACAATTAATACCACAAGTTTTTCATGTAGTCAATGATGATTTTAATATTCCAGCAAGTGGAATTTTAGGAAAAGATTTTCTTAAAAACAATAGCTGCAAAATTGATTACGAAGATTTTACAATAACTGTAAATTTAAGAAATAATATTTCGAAAATACCAATTTTACACGGATCAGGTGACTGTACGTGTATAATACCCCCTAGAAGTGAGGTGTTTCGTATTTTCAATTTGCAAAACATAACCGAACCGATGTTCGTCAAATATCAGGAAATTTCCCGAGGCGTTTTTAAAAGTAAAGGTATCATAGACTCGTGCAACCCAGTTTTAAGAATACTTAATACTACTGATGAATTTAAATCCATTAGAAATGATAAAATCATTGCAGAGAAACTAAGAAATTTTTATGTATACTCATTGAACGAGACTAAAATAGATTATGATCGTAAAACCAAATTAATGAATATATTAAAAGGTCGAATACCTGATGATGTAAACAATATTTTAACTCCACTTTGCGAACAATACGCAGATATTTTTTCTTTGGATAGTGATAAAATGACTATTAATAACTTTTATGAACAAAAGCTCAGATTAACGGATTCGTCAACGGTTTATATTAAAAACTATAGACTTCCATATAGTCAAAGAAAGGAAATTAATAGACAAGTAAATAATTTGCTGGGGAATGATTTAATTGAACATAGCAGCTCAAATTTTAATAGTCCTTTAATTTTGGTTCCCAAAAAGAGTACTGGAGGAGACAAATCGTATCGCATGTGCGTTGATTATCGTGCAGAAAACAGAAAACTCATTGCCGATAAATTTCCGTTGCCACGTATCGACGACATTTTAGACAATTTAGGTCGCGCAAAATATTTTACAATTATAGATTTATTTTCTGGTTTTCACCAAATTCCGTTGCATACAGAGTCACGCGATATCACCGCTTTTAGCACTGACAACGGTTCATTTCGTTGGAAAGTGCTACCTTTTGGATTAAACGTAGCGCCTAACTCATTTTCACGGATGATGACTATAGCGTTTTCTGGTCTTGGACCTGATAAAGCTTTTTTGTATGTCGACGATATAATTATAACTGGCTGTAGTAAGCAAGACCATTTGAATAATCTAAGAGACGTTTTTGACATTTTGAGGAAGTACAATTTGAAAATAAACCCACATAAATGCAACTTTTTTAGACCTGAAGTTACCTTTTTAGGTCACAAATGTACGGCAAATGGTCTATTACCAGACGATGATAAAGTAAGGGCAATAAAAGATTATCCGATTCCAACTGATAAAGATTCAATCAGACGTTTTGTGGCATTCGCTAATTATATAACATATATATATATAATAATATTACAGAAGATTTATACCAAATTTTGCAATTTTGGCAGCACCATTAAATCAAATGACAAGGAAAAATATTCAATTCGATTGGAATGAAAAATGTCATAATTCCTTTCAAAGCCTAAAATCTGCTCTTTTATCACCAAGAATTCTACAATATCCAGATTTTTCAAAGCCGTTTCTAATAACTGTAGACGCATCTAAGCTTGGTGCTGGAGCAATTCTAAGCCAAAATTTTAATGGCCACGACTTACCAATTTATTTTGCTTCGAAAAGCTTTTCAAAATCAGAACAGAAAAAACCAATAATAGAACTAGAGCTTTTAGCAATTCATTTTGCAATAAAACAATTTCGACCATATGTTTATGGCACTAAGTTTAAGGTACGATCAGATCATAGACCTCTAGTCTATATTTTTAATATCAAAGATCCTTCTTCAAAGCTAACGCGAATACGTTTGGAGCTTTCTGAGTATAACTTTACGGTGGAATATATTAAAGGTAAGAGTAATGTAGGAGCCGATCGAGAGTTTCGATCAGCGAATTGAAAAATGGAAGTGAGAAAATTATTGCAATAACACGTTCAATATCAGCAAAAGAGAAAACTAATTTGAAACAGCCAATTGAAAAACAGAATGATGCTCAATTGAGAATTTATGACAAATTTTCCCATGATTTTGACAAAAATATTCCAAAAATAAGAACACAAATAATTAATACTAATGACAACGGTAAAATATTGTAAAAGCTTTTTTGTATGTCGACGATATAATTATAACTGGCTGTAGTAAGCAAGACCATTTGAATAATCTAAGAGACGTTTTTGACATTTTGAGGAAGTACAATTTGAAAATAAACCCACATAAATGCAACTTTTTTAGACCTGAAGTTACCTTTTTAGGTCACAAATGTACGGCAAATGGTCTATTACCAGACGATGATAAAGTAAGGGCAATAAAAGATTATCCGATTCCAACTGATAAAGATTCAATCAGACGTTTTGTGGCATTCGCTAATTATATAACATATATATATATAATAATATTACAGAAGATTTATACCAAATTTTGCAATTTTGGCAGCACCATTAAATCAAATGACAAGGAAAAATATTCAATTCGATTGGAATGAAAAATGTCATAATTCCTTTCAAAGCCTAAAATCTGCTCTTTTATCACCAAGAATTCTACAATATCCAGATTTTTCAAAGCCGTTTCTAATAACTGTAGACGCATCTAAGCTTGGTGCTGGAGCAATTCTAAGCCAAAATTTTAATGGCCACGACTTACCAATTTATTTTGCTTCGAAAAGCTTTTCAAAATCAGAACAGAAAAAACCAATAATAGAACTAGAGCTTTTAGCAATTCATTTTGCAATAAAACAATTTCGACCATATGTTTATGGCACTAAGTTTAAGGTACGATCAGATCATAGACCTCTAGTCTATATTTTTAATATCAAAGATCCTTCTTCAAAGCTAACGCGAATACGTTTGGAGCTTTCTGAGTATAACTTTACGGTGGAATATATTAAAGGTAAGAGTAATGTAGGAGCCGATCGAGAGTTTCGATCAGCGAATTGAAAAATGGAAGTGAGAAAATTATTGCAATAACACGTTCAATATCAGCAAAAGAGAAAACTAATTTGAAACAGCCAATTGAAAAACAGAATGATGCTCAATTGAGAATTTATGACAAATTTTCCCATGATTTTGACAAAAATATTCCAAAAATAAGAACACAAATAATTAATACTAATGACAACGGTAAAATATTGTGCATTAACCTTTTTAGAAAATTTAGAAAACTGCTAACTACTGAATTTAAGTTTGTTAACGAAACAATTAATTTAGATTTCTTGCTTTCGAGACTGCAGAGTACAGTCAACAACCTGAAAATTTATAGGGCAGAATGGCCAAAGAATGACTTATTTTTCACAATTTATACAATACAGGAATTAAAACAGCACGGTACCAAAATTCTGAAAACTTTAGAGATATATTGACTGAACCAATTGAGACAATATTTGAGGACGAAAGGAAGCAAAAGCTAATGCAAATATACCACAGTGATCCTATCCTAGGCGGACACTGTGGCCAGAAGAAATTATATGCGAAACTTCGTACTAAGTTTTATTGGAAGAAAATGACAAAGGACATCGCAAAATTTGTTATAAATTGTCCTAAATGCACTTTAAATAAGGTTAGACCAAAAAATCTAGAACAACTTGTTTTTACACCAACCCCAACGAAAGCATTTGATATATTAGTTGTAGACACAATAGGCCCGTTGCCTCAATCTGTATACGGTAATAAATATGCATTGACATTAATGTGCGATTTGAGTAAATACTTGATTACAAAAGCTATACCTGATAAGTCGGCACGAACAGTTGCTCGTGCAATCTTTGAAAACTTTATTTTAGTCTATGGGAAAGCTAACACCATAAAGTCAGATATGGGAACAGAGTTTAAAAACGAACTTTTTTCGGAACTATGCAAACTTTTTGAAATAGATCTAAAATTCTCGACTGCTTATTATCACCAGGCAATAGAAACGGTGGAACGCAATCATCGCGTTTTCAATGAATTTCTTCGGGCTTTCCTAAATGAAAATATGTCTGACTGGGACACATATCTGAGATATTTCACATTTTACCACAATACAACGCCTAGTACAGTTTTAGATAACAAATTTAGTCCTTTTGAGCTAGTGTTCGGGAAGAAAGCAGTCATGCCAAATGAGATAAGTACCAATTTAGATCCAGTTTACAACGTAGACTGTTGCAGTAAAGAAGTTAGGTATATACTACAAAAGACGAATATGCTAGCAAGACAACTGATTGACAAACACAAGACAAGAAACAAAAACTACTATGATAAACTTTCAAAACCTATAACCTTGAAAATTAATGATTCGGTTTTATTACAGAAAGAACCATATAATAAACACGAAAGTATTTATGAGGGTCCATACAATGTAACAAATATTGATAACACAAATGTAACAATATATGATAAAACAACAAACAAATACAAAACAGTACACAAAAATAGAATCAGTACATGTTAAACATATAATTAAATACCTTACATAATAAAACAAAGAAATTATTAAAAAAAAGAGCCTTTTGTTAACTATTTAAAATATTTTTACAAAACTGTAATTGTAACAAAACTCAAACGAAAAAAAAAAAAACAAACAAATAAAAACAATTTTTTTCTCCCCTATTATACCATTAATATAATTGGTACAATTTATTAACCAATTTATTACAAAGATGAAAAATATTAAAGCAATTAAGATTGATCACCTTGCTTGATTTAATATTTTTCAAAAAAAGGGAGGTACATAGGTAAGGCCAATACCTATAATGCTAAACTTTAATTCAATTAGAACATACATATATATTATTTCAAATTCAAAAAAAAATGTTTTTATTATAATTACTTTTTATTATAATTACTTTTTATTGTATTTTAATTTTTTTTTAAAAAAAGGGGGGAGGTGTAGGGCATACCCTTAATTTTAGTACATACTTTATTTATTATAAATAGTACCTAAATATACAACGTTGTAACTTAGATAATTATCATCGTTAAGTAGTAATGTTCGTTAAGAAAAGAGTATAAAAGAGAACCAATAAATGACAAGATCATTCATTCTTGCATTTCTTCTTGAAGTATAAAAAATAATGTGTTTTATTTAAATCGCGTGTTACAGCTGTTCATGGTAAGAAGTGGTGGTGGGTATTATTTACATACATGCTTGATATGACAATTTCTAACGCTTGGAGGCTACATGTAGTGAGCGGTGAGAATCCCATGGATCAACTTTTGTTTCGCCAAAACATTGCGCGTTATTATTTATGCCAAGGTAGACAAAACAAATCAGGGCAGTCTGGGTCAATAGTTGAAGGTTTACCTCAAGATGAAGTTGGGCATTATCCCGCAAATTTAGAAAAACAGTTACGGTGCGTAATTTGACATTTCCGAGAACGTTGACAGTGCAATAAATGCTGTAAAATGCTTTGTGTCAAAAAAGAATGTTTCGAAAAATTTCATACTTAAAAAGTCGGTGTACTCATTTGAGTACACCCCTAAGACTCGTTTCCAAAAAAAAATATAATTTTTCTTTCATTTTGTGTTTTTTATGCTTCTTTTTATTAATAAATAAATCTGAAATTAAAAACTTAAAGCCGGTTTTCATTTGACCTCTAATGGGTTAACTTGGAAAGACTCACCTCCTGTAAGAGTTCCTGTTTTCGCTTAATCTTGAATAAGTTTCATATAATAGGACATTGGTCCAAGGAAGTTCTCTTGATGTTCATCAGCTGCATAAACTATTACATCGTCTTTGTATATCTTACCGGTGTATTTTTGGAAAATATCATCTATTGAAAAATTGCGGGCGCATTTTTAAGAGTGAAAAGTTATCGTAGAAATTCATATTTTCCATTCACTGTGGAAAACACCGTTTTCTAAAATTGTAAAAGACTTTGCTTCATTAAAATTAACTAGGGTGAATTTATGTCCGGTAAGGGAAACGTATCCGGATTAGTGACGCAATTAGTCATTTGAAATCGATTACTAGGCCATACTGTTTCTCGTCATTTGATTAAGGCCTTTTGTATTAGCCTCACAGGAGAATTGTACGGACTTATTCATGGGTTGATAACGTTATCATCCTGAATTTCCAAATACCATGCAATTTTTTTATAGTTCTGTTTGATGGTTCTACGTAGTAAATAATAATAACAAATAATAAAACTTTATAATATGTTATACAGCATAAATAAAAAATAAATAGCAACACTAATAGGCTTGGTCCATAAAATGTACGTCTTGCTCGGAACGTCTATCAAAATACTTTTCATAATAAGCTCTAATTTTAAGTTCGTAGTCGCTACTCCTAATTTCGATGTTAAAATTCGTCGACTTTCAGGACGGAAATTATCACATTCATACTTACTATTGAAGGTATGAACATTCTGTAGCACACGTAAGAACACAAATAAAACACAGCCTTTAGGCTCAATCACAATTTTATTAATGACGCTTGTTTCTTTTACATATCAAAATCAAACTTATGTATGTTATTAGCTTATTATCTAGCTTATTATCTACGTTACAATATGAAAGAAGAACAGAGACAAGTATATATAATATAGCAAACATAACTCAAACTTAGGTTATTATTAGCTTATTATCTAGCTTATTATCTACGTTACAATATGAAAGAAGAACAGAGACAAATATATATAATATAGCACATATTTCATAAAGATTGCTTTACGTAAATAAATACCGTTATCTTGGAATACATAAGACAATTCGAGAAATATAGAATAGAGAAATATTAAATACAATAAGTGGTACAGTATAAACAAAATATATTAAGGCAAAGAATATACTGCTACAATTCGGCCATCCTGACCATGAGATCCCCTGATCTCCTATCGCTTATGTGACCCCTCGCGTCCCCCAAACTACGGGCGTATGTTAGAGACCGCCCAAACACCCTTGTAGGGTGTACGGGACTGTTGAAAACCATCAACATCCTCAATCAAATAACGGTCAATCCTCAGTACCCTAGATATGTTATACGGACCCTTATACCTTGGAATCAATTTGCGGGTTACACCGGCCGCTGAGTCAAAGTTCCTCACCAGAACATAATCCCCTTCCTTATAAACCCTATGTTCTTTCTTCGACTGTTGAAATACTTCCCTATGCACCCTAGAGGAGTAAGATTAACATATATATTTCTATTTCCTCCGATTTTCGATCACCGCACTGTTCCCTAAGACACTCCCTTAAAAGATCAACAACCTTTCCCCTCTGATTTATTCCAAACAAAATCACGCTGGAGTGCTCGCTAGTAGACCTGTGAACAGTATTGTTCAAAGTGTGCTCAACTTTATCAATAACATGATCCCAAAATATCCCATTTTCTATATCAACCAATTTCGCTAACATTGGACCTATCGACCTGTTAACTCTTTTAACCTGTCGATTAGCCTGTGGCGAACCGGTAGCTACCAAAGAGTGGACAATGTCATTCCTCCTTAAAAATTCCGTAAAATCCTTTGACGTAAAACAGGCTCCCCGATCATTTATCACACATCTTGGTCGACTACAAGAGCGAAAGTAATCCTTCAGTGCCAATATCACCTCCCTAGGTCGTTTTCGCCGGATATAATCGAACGAATTCCGTACAAGCGTCAACTACAACCAAAATGTGTTTCACAGTCCTACCGTTATCCACAGGCCCATAGTGATCTAGATGACTCACTTTCAAATGCTTTATCCGATTTAGGTATACTATTCAGATATCCTTCCTCCTTACTATGCTTTGACGAATACACCATACAGTTCATGCAATTCTCTATGTGTCTAGCGGCCTTAGCCCTTATCTTTGGAAACCAATAACTCTTCAGAATAAGTTCAGTCATCTTTTCAGTGCCCACATGCCCCATCTCGTCATGGTGCTTGTATAAAATGTGGTCCTCCATGTCCTCTGGAACGTAAAATAACAAATTGCCGTCCCTTGCCTTCCTATACAGCATACCGTTCCTCATTTCGTAGAGACCATGTTCACTGATTTGAAGTTTCGTCTTCAAATCCTGCTATCTATATTCTGACAAATTATTAAGTTCTTGATTCGATTCTATTATCCTTATGTTCGTACATCTACTTAGTGCGTCCACGTGCTGCATCCTTTTCCCGGAACGATGATCCAGCTCATACTCGAAGTTTAGCAGTTCCAGAGCTCAACGGTGCTATCCTTGGATTTAATTCGCCGAAAATACGAACAAAGACCCAAAAATCTCTGCACCGAGTGCTGTTTGTCCGGGACCGGAAAATCCCGTATAGCCCGCAAACGCTTGTCATCAGACCTTATACCACTGCCATCTATTGTATATCCTAAGTACCTAACGGAAGTCCGTAAAAATTCACATTTGTCGTTTCTCAATTCTAGTTTGTTCTCAACTAATCTCGCGAAAACTTCCTTCAAAGTCCTCAAGCGTTCCTCAACGCCCTCGGTTGCCACCATAAAATAAAGATAAATTATTATCCTGTCGTCCTTTACCATATCCGAGAACAATCTATTGACAAATCTCTGAAAGACACGGTGCATTCCTTAGTCCAAATGGCATCCTCAGAAACTCGTATTGCCCCAAAGGGGCCACAAAAGATGTGTACTTGACTGAATCGGGATGAACGAAAACGTGAAAAACCATTCCTCAAATCTAGCTTCGTAAAAAATTACTTCCCAGAAAGTCTATCCAAAAGGTCATCGATCAACGGAATCGCTTATTATCACTCAAGTTCAATTTTACCTCATCCTACACCCTAGGTCTAGAGGGGCGCTCGGGGCGTACATAATAATTATCATATAATCTAACCAATCTATCCCTGATACAACCGTCGATTTCATTTCCCACGGACAATGCCAGACTGTCTTCTATTCCTATATCGATAGGCAAAATTGCCCTCTCAAAGTTGCCCCTATAATGGGCCTCAGCCATAACATTCTTCCTATCCAAAGGCATGATCCCAAAATTACTCTTTCCAAAAAATCCTTACCTAATACGAAGTCAAATACCATTGATTCATCAGAAAGTACTAATAATTCCAGGTTCATAACTTTCCCATTTGCAATCAAAAAGCACCTAAATTTTCGATAAACATTCAATTTCGATTTATTTATACAAAAAAATGAAGAATTACAATATAAAAGTTCATCCATATTCACCCTACTCGAAACACTTGACTTCATCACAAAACTCACTGGGCTACCGGAATCAATTAAGCATTCTAAGAAAAAATTACAATTAAATCTAGAATTAATACAAAACTTAAGTTACCTTACATATTCATGTTGGTCCAAAAATTGAACGGCTGCTTTACGTTCGGGGCAAACTGCTACAAGGTGTTCCATACTTCCGCATCCATAGCAGGAGCCTACCTGGCGTTTCGGCTTTCAACACTCCACCGCAAAGTGCCCAAAGGAATTGCAATTGTAACATCTCATTTCTTTGTCTTTCTTCTCGCCCGTCTGGCCACCTTGTTTTGAATAGAATCGTGGTTTTGTTTGCTTTAAACTGATCTTTGAAAATGCTTGTTGGTATAATATTGTAAGCTAGCCTGCACTCTTAATTGCTCATCGGGAATACCTATCATGTTGCCGATCAGTTCTTCATCGGAAACATCCACCTTGCTGGCCAATAAGATTTTTTTGTTGTAATAATCAGTAAAATGTTCACCAAATTTCCATATGCGTTCTTCAAACTTCCGACGCATTGTCTATTTATTTTCTTTGGTACAAGCAATTTCTTTTATTTGGCTTAAAATTTCTTCCGCACTTTCATAAACGAAATTTGGCTTTAGTGTAACCGTGTCTGAGCTTTTCCTTTCACCTAGCGCATTAGTAGGCCTTTTACTGTATTTTCATCCACACAATATACATCAATTATACTTTTGAATTGTGTTATTCATAGTTCTGGGAGTACGCCGCCATCATAATTGGGTAGCATGTCTTTAAGTATATTAAAGGATGCACTCAGTTTATTTTTGCTCAGACTGGAACTCAATTCTTCTTCATCTAATGTACACACACTCTCTGTTATACCGTGTTCAGACAGGCATTTTTATTAAGTCAATATTAGTTTATTTGTGAACAATATTTTATGTGTTCAGACAGAGAGTATTATCAATATTTTTTTGACAGCTGGTAAACAAAACAGCTGATTGTTTCAACAACATTGCTTTTAATCAAGGCGAATTCATAGAAGGTGAGAGCGAAAGACCAGCTGATAGAAATAACAATGTCAAAAAATTTTTGTTTTTTGTGTACTTCGTTTTGATAATCAATTTCGTTTTTTCTTATTGTGTCTGAAGTTTTTATATTTTTCTTTTAACATTTTTGTTCCCTTCGTCATTCTTTAATAATTTTTATAAAATTTTTTAACATTTTTCTTCCCATCGTCATTCTTTAGTCAGCTGTTTTTGACAAGATGACCACTTCTCAACACTGTTGTTTGTGGATTGTTGTACTTATTGTAATATTAGTCACACCTCCTATGAATTCGCCTTGCTTTTAATTTAATCGTGAAAATTAGTTCGAAATTTTTTTTTGAAAAAATGGAAAACAACTCAACGTTGAAAAAGGCATTACTACTAGTGTGTAACAGGAACGCTGAGCTGTTGCAGTTAGTAGGAGCAATTTTTGATTCCAAAGTGGCTTCTCTCAGAAGGATGAGGAATAAAAATTTGATAATTCTGAAAAGTTTGCAGAAAAGAAAGCTTTTGCTTATGGCAATGTTAGACGAAAATGAAACTCAAAAGTCTTTATGGAAATTGGTAAGTAAAATATGAACAATATTAATCAAATCCATAACTACATTTCCAATTTTCAGAAACGCCCATCAATTGTCACTGCAACGACGATCAGTTTTTAGGATGCATTTTCGAATGACCCGTAGCAGTTTTGACGTCCTCTGTGGTTTGTTATCGAATTTGAGTAAGGAAGACACAAATTGGCGAAAAACGATAGAATTAGAAAAGCGCGTAGCCATCGCTTTGTTTACACTCGGTTCATCCGGCGAATACAGAGTGGTTTCTGAGCTTTTTGGTGTTGGCAAATCAACTGTGTGTACAATTTTAATTGAATTTTGTGAGGAAGTGTGGTAGGTGTTGTCCAACAGTTATATAAAGAAATTGCCTCCAACGCAAGAACTCTTAAGCGAATGCGTTGACGGATTCCAAAGGTAATTTTGAAAAGGTAATTTTGAAATTTTTGACATTTTGTATAAGCAATTGCAATTTATATTTACAGATGGGTGCCATATCGAAGTTAAACCAAACCAAAACGATGCCACTGATTACTACAACTATAAGGGATGGTATTCTATGGTACTTTTGGCGCTTGTGGATTACAGGTACAAAATATGCAATTTTTTGTTTGTCAAATATTTAATGATATATAAACAGGTACCGTTTTTTATATACAAACATTGGGGCTCTTGGACGTTGTAATGATTCCCAAATTTATAATACATCACTGTTAAAGAAGGTAATGGAGAACTCCGACGTGCTGAAATCCAATACGAAAGAAATAGGTGATATTCACATGCCGGTTTGTATTTTGGGAGACTCCACCTTTAGGTCCTCCACCAATTTAATGAAGCCGTACCACTTTTCATTGGCTTCATCAGTTGAACAAAAGTTGTTCAACTATCAACTATCGAAGTGTAGAAGAGTGGTAGAGAACACATTTGGTCACCTTTTTTGTTTATTTTTTATTTATGTCTATGGATAATAGTTCCTTACAGACTAAATTTAAATTTACAAACAATATATATAATTAATATTTAATGATTCAAGTACAATATAATTTTTCTCTTTAAAGAATAATTACTTTCCGAAAGATCAATTAAATGATACAGATTATTAAATTTTAAACATATTTGACGAAAAGAGTCGTTGTTGGCGTAGACTGAGCGGTGAAATTGTAAATTAAATAAATTAAAATTACGAGAAGGTCTAATTGGAACATTAATATTAATTTTACGTAACAAATAATCAGAATGGACATCTCCACGTATTAAACCAAGAAGAAAAGAGACACAGCATTATTCTTCGACTTTTCATTGTAGGTAGCTTTATAAGAGCGAGTCTACTTTCATACGAAGGGAGAACAAACGAGTTCCATCCAAGTCCTCTCAAGCAAAATAACAGAAAGCGCTTCTGTACAGATTCAATTAGGATAATGTGGATCCCATATAATATATCCATACTCAAGAATAGGGCGCACCAAAGATATATATAATTGTTTTGTTACGTAGGGATCAGTAAATTCCTTTGACCAGCGCTTTATAAACCCTAAAACACCATTTGCTTTGTTCACCATCATTGATATATGCTCAGAAAACGTAAGCTTATGATCTAGCAAGATTCCAAGATCAGTTATATTTAAAACCTTATCCAAAATTTTGTCTTTGAAATGATAAGAGGTATCAAGTTTAAATGAACAATGAAATGACATGTGTTTGCATTTATTAAAGTTTAACTCCACCAAGTTGACTTCACACCACTGACAAAAACAATCAATATCCTTTTGAAGAGTTGATTGACCAGATATGCTATCAAGCGAATTAAAAATTTTAACATCATCAGCATACATGAGTATATTAGAATGAATAATAACAGATGGAAAATCGTTTATAAATAATATGAATAGTACTGGACCAAGATGGCTTCCCTGGGGCACTCCGGAGGGAACATCGATGACTTCAGACAGCGCATTTTCAAATTTCACTTGCTGAGTTCTGCTAGTAAGATAAGATTTCAGCCAACATACTGCATTGTTACTAAAACCCATGCAAGATAGTTTATAAAGCAAAATATCATAGTTGACTCTATCAAATGCTTTACTGAAGTCTGTATATATAACACCAGTTTGTTGCCTGTTGATGAACCCTTCATTTACTTTAGTTGTTAATTCCAAGATATTAGTAGAAGTTGAGAATAGTTTTCGAAAGCCATGTTGATATGAGGTTAAAATTGAAGATATTTGATGATATAAAGAGTCAGTCACAATTTTATATTTAATTATTTTTATTTTTATATCCTTACAAGTTATTGTTTCTGTATTCCAAGATATTAGTAGAAGTTGAGAATAGTCTTCGAAAGCCATGTTGATATTAGGTTAAAATTGAAGATATTTGATGATATAAAGAGTCAGTCACAATTTTATATTTAATTATTTTTATATCATTACAAGTTATTGTTTCTGTATTTGTGGTAATTGATTGTACAAAAACGGTGAAAAAATTATTCTGATTTTTGTTATTGTTTGTGTATTTGATTTAGTTTTGTTCTTTATTTCTATTTCTTTTTTATTATTCAAATTGCAAATGTTTCTGATTGATTTGTTTTAAATTTTCTATTTTTTTATGCTAAATATGATTTATCTATTTCTCAGCTATAAGAAAACAGTACACACTGAAAAACTTTAGAACTTTTATATGCGCCAAATAAAAACACGTCCGAACAGTTCGACAGTCAACTGTTTTGATTGACCTTAAAGCACGCTTTCGCCGTATTGGTAAAGACATAGACAATCGAATAGGGAACGCGCCAATTATTGTTCGAGCCAGATGCGTTTTGCACAATTTCTTAAATGAAAGAAATGGCAACATAAATCAGTTGTGGCTTGAAAGCGTGAATGATTTTACAACAAATCGGGAGAGACCAACTTATAACACCACGATTGGTGATAGCGAACCAACCGCTGAAACTATAAGACAAACCTTATGTTCTTATTTCAGTAAGTACAAAAACATTTAATTTTTTAAAATTTTTATTTTATTTTTTATTTAAATACGAAATGAATGCATTAGCAAGTTTTTTATTTTCTTCAGCTATACTACCTAAAATTTCTATCTTTTTTCTTTCCAAATCAATTAAAACTTTCTCATTTTCCTCACTTTTTTCTAACAATTTTTCCATTTCATTCGAAATATTTCACAAATTTTCAGCTACCATTTCCCTTAAATTAATTTTTCTTTTTTTCTCGCAGGTTCGGACGTGCTGGGTGAAGGGGCAGGAGAACACAGGAACAGCGGCGATGATGGTGCCGACATCGCTGCACCTGGCGATGTGCAGATATTGTTGTAGCACTTGATGTTGCTGCCAATGATGAATCCGGAACATCTGTATAAATAAAAAATTTTGTAATTAATAACACAAAAACAATAAAATAAAAAAAGTAAAAAAAAAATACCATCAATGCTTTCCAATATCAGCTCATTATATATATTTACTTTGCAGGCTCCAATGACTTGATGGACAATTTCATAGTGGCACTATGTCGAAGGTGACCCACCAGAAATTCCCATTATCGCCTTCTCCTTCCTATAAAATTGTGGTTTTAAACAAGTTTTATGTATATTTATATGTTATATTTATTACCTGTACCGCTGGGTGAAACTTTGTATTTTCACCTACACATCCCTTAGACTGTATGAGAGTCCCTATTGGCTGAGCTCCTCCGCCATCTCCGCATATATATGGCCATTTTTTCTGTGCCCACGGAGCGCACCCAATTTTCAGCTACCATTTCCCTTAAATTAATTTTTCTTTTTTTCTCGCAGGTTCGGACGTGCTGGGTGAAGGGGCAGGAGAACACAGGAACAGCGGCGATGATGGTGCCGACATCGCTGCACCTGGCGATGTGCAGATATTGTTGTAGCACTTGATGTTGCTGCCAATGATGAATCCGGAACATCTGTATAAATAAAAAATTTTGTAATTAATAACACAAAAACAATAAAATAAAAAAAGTAAAAAAAAAATACCATCAATGCTTTCCAATATCAGCTCATTATATATATTTACTTTGCAGGCTCCAATGACTTGATGGACAATTTCATAGTGGCACTATGTCGAAGGTGACCCACCAGAAATTCCCATTATCGCCTTCTCCTTCCTATAAAATTGTGGTTTTAAACAAGTTTTATGTATATTTATATGTTATATTTATTACCTGTACCGCTGGGTGAAACTTTGTATTTTCACCTACACATCCCTTAGACTGTATGAGAGTCCCTATTGGCTGAGCTCCTCCGCCATCTCCGCATATATATGGCCATTTTTTCTGTGCCCACGGAGCGCACCCAGTTTTGTTGGCCACATATCCATCAGGGCTGCTGCGCTTGCATCACTCCAGCACATCCTGCTTTTTTCTTTTTAAAATATAATTGGTTATTATTAAAAATTATAAATAAACAAATAAATTAAATAAAAACTTACCTTCCACCTGACCCGCCATTTTTTGATTTATTTGTTTGTCGTTGTTGACATTGAGTTGTCAAATATTAATTGAAAGTGTTCGGAAAATTGTAATATGGTCACTGAACGTACTTATGACAGTGTTGTATTTAAAATTGACAGTGTTGTATTTAAATTTTTTTTGTCAATTTTGAAGCAACTTGAATTTTTATTGAGCAATAATTAATTAAAATTTTATATGAAATATTGATGTTAATAATGGCGTTTATTGCGATTTACGCAATAAAAGTGCCTGTCTGAACACGGTATTACTTTGCCGCCTTCATTTACCATAATATTTTCACTCGTTTTATTTTCACGCCTTTTTTCAAACAAAGTTATCTTTCTCAACAAATTATTTTCTTTTCTTAACAGTTCCTTTTCCAGATTAACAATTTCCAATTACTTTTTCATCAGCCTTCCAAGTAATTCTATATCATTTTTTCTTTCTTTTGTTGCATAATTCGATCGTTTGTTTCGCACTGATTTGTTGTACACTCATTTATTTCACCACCTTTTTCAAAACCACTTGTTTCCATTCTACCTGCAGCACTATTTTCGCAACTTCCTTCCCTTAAAATTTCTTCGCTTTCATGGTCATCAGCCGGGTATTCCCCTCTTTGTTCAATCGGCACTTGATTTAGGCGTAAAAGCAGTGCATTCTTTGTACCTGTTGAGGGTAAGCCAAGATGCTGAAGCCAATGACGCAATGCGCAGCTGTATAATATCCGCACACACTTGCCATTTTTATATATATACACATTAGTCTATACTTTTCTTTCTCTTTTTTCTTAAATTTGCAAATTTCATTTTAGGACTTTAGGTTTATATTTATTGATCACCAAAAAAATTTCTTATTCTTTTCGATAATCCCACTTCTGAGATTTTAGAACACGTCAGAACACAAATAAAACACAACCTTTCGGCCACAATGTACACAGTGGCGACACGGGATTTTGACAGTTAACCGTATACTGAGAAAGGGACAGCAAATATTACCAAAAAGTATTTCTGTCCCTTTCTGATTGTCTGTCTGTTTCGCTTATTTATGTTTTTTAGTTATTGGAGTGGTTTTTTTATAAATTAAAAAATGTAATTTTTGTGTAAAACTATTAATAAATAATAAAAACAACTAAAAGCAATAACAATTTTTAACTTTTTCTTTCAAGAAATTAAAAAAATATTGGCAACTTTAAGCAAAAAAAATTTTTTATGAGCAGTACGTCTTATTTTGATCTTGTAATATTTAACTTCTTAATTACCTCTTGCCCAAGAAACTATATTCATTGTGACCGAAAATCACACACATTTCGATTAATATTTAAATATTTAAGAATCTTTAAACTTTTCATTGAAGAAATTAAAAAATATTCAAAATTTTCCTTTTTTAACACAAAAGAAATGTTTGTTTACATTTAATTTTTCTACTTTATCCGCCAGTTTTCACTCTGTATATCTGTTGCTTCTAACACATTTGCTTCGCAAAACTTTTAGCATTTTCTTTCTCCCTCCACGTTTTTCAAACGTCACAATTGTCATCACTGGTTACATTGTGCTTTCGGCTCAATCACAATTTTATTAATGACGCTTGTTTCTTTTACATATCAAAATCAAACTTATGTATGTTATTAGCTTATTATCTAGCTTATTATCTATTTTACAATATGAAAGAAGAACAGAGACAAGTATATATAATATAGCAAACATAACTCAAGCTTATGTTCTTATTAGCTTATTATCTACGTTACAATATGAAAGAAGAACAGAGACAAATTTATATAATATAGCAAATATAAGTCAAACTTAAGTTTCTCAAAAAATCTGTCGTTCGGAGTCGACTTTAAACTGTAGGTCCCACCACTCATGTATAAATAATTAACACATACAACATAAGTGGTGTGAGAAACTAGGACGTTGTACAATGAGTCAATTCGACCTTCGGGTACTGTACTTGTCTTAATTGGCAAGTACACGTCCTCTAACCTAACCTAACCTAAGTCAAACTTATGTTATTATTAGCTTATTATCTAGCTTATGATCTACATTCCAATATGAAAGAAGAACAGAGACAAATATATATAATACAGCACATATTTCATAAAGATTGCTTATACGTGAATAAATACCGTTATCCTGGAACATGTAAGACAATTCAGGAAATATTGAATACAATAAGTGGTACAGTATAAACAAAATATATTAAGGCAAAGAATATACTACTACAATTGTGAGGTTGGTCTGCACAAAATTACCATTTTTTCAACAGGTGATGAATAGGAATGATTTCAGTGCGAATCGATTTCAGTGCGAATCGATTTCAGCGCGAATCGATTTCTATTTTCAAACACATTCGCTCTTCTTGGCGACAATCTTAGAGGGCTAATCTTTCGGTTAATTGAATTAGTTGGCACTTTTCCAGAATTCTTCATACTTGCATGACGCCTAGGATGATTTCTGTAGTATATCCAGACATCGTGTACGATTCTGGCAAACTCTTTCGGCCCTGTACAATAATCATACGAGAAAGGCCTTCTCTAAGTCCTCTGATAAAAATATTCAGCGACCTTTTTCTGTACGTTTCCATCACCGACTCTACCGTCTCATTGAAATAATTTTTCTGAGTTAAACTTGTTAATTATCAGCGAGAACTGATGGTTAACTTTCGCGTCCAATTTAGCATTGCCATGAGTCAATTTTCCGTTCTGATGTTCTTATATTACTTTTGCCTGCGGAATGGAGTAATAAACAAGACTTAATTGTCGGCCAATTATTGTTGAAAATATTGTTAGATATTAGCACTTCATCTAATGTTAGCTCTGATACTTTTCAAGATTGCTTCAAATATCGCACTACATTTTCGTCATTCAGGATACATACGAATTATGTATTTAAAATACATACTGGGAAGAATCTCCTTCAAAAACTTGTACTTCCTTTACTCAATCATTAAGCCTATTTATTTTCTTCAAATCGAACTCCGCGGTAGGACCGCGTAGGATTAGATTGAGGAGACCTCGGTTGAGCGTTTAACCTTTGCAACGTTTTGTCTTTCTTAGCTCTATCATTAAAGCAACCACCGAACTGCGCAATTCTGTTACCAAATGTGGCAAGGAATCGAAGTCAAAAAATATAATAAAAAATTTTAACAGTCACCACTTGGTAATTAAGAATTAATTAACTAACGCTTTCTTTACTTCTTGGACCACGAAAACTGAACTTTCTTAGCATTTTTTCATTTACGTCGTGGTTGGAAAGATCCAGTGAATACTTGTGTAAACTAGTAAAGTGAATAAACAGATTATTATTGTTGTATCGTTAAGTTGTACACGGTGGCACACAAAATTAGTGTAAAGAATAAAGACTTTAACTGAAATTAAACACATTTGTTTTTACTTTGTTTGCAATTAACGAACTCATATTTAAGCGTTTTTAAAAGGTAAAAACGTAATCAAAAGTAAAAATAAATAAATAAAACAATAAAAAATTAATTAAAATGAAGCTCACCGAACTAATAGTGGAACGACTGAAACGAGAGTTAGGTAAACTAGAGCTGCCATTAAGGGAACAATTGCAGCTTCAAGGCATTGACATCGATTCTCACGAGTTCGAGGATGAAGAGGAACGATAGGTAAAGGCCCCTGTAACCCCCAGCGTTATCGACATAAATTCGTTGCTAGCCGCTATGATGGAAAAGATGCAAGTATTAACGGATGCACAAGAAGCTTTTAGAGCTGAGAATCAAAAAACATTTGCTGATGTACGAGAAGCTTCTAGAACCGAAAATCAAAAACTTCTAGCTGAAGTGCAGAAGCTTCTAGAGCCGAAAATCTCAAAATGCAAGAAGCGAACCAAAAGCTATTTGAAGCTTCTAGAGCAGAAAACCAAAAATTATTTGAAGCTTCTAGAGCCGAAAATCAGAAACTTCTGTCTGAAATACGTGAGTCATTCCACAAAAGAATCACTGGTGTCGAGGAAAGGGTCTCGGATTTGGAAAAGAGACGGGAAACTAGTTATAATGGAGGAGAAGATCAACAGCTTCCAAAGCCAGCGACCGGAACCAGTGCGAGTAGTATCAGAAGGTACTGGCAGGATAAAACCACCTTGCTTTGATGGTAGTTCACCCCTATCCGTATTCAAATTACAATTTGAGGCAGTCGCCAGCAGAAACGGATGAGACGATGGAGAGAAAGCTCTAGAACTAATTTTGGCGCTAAAAGGTATCGCAGCTGAAATCCGAGAAACCATACCAGCCAGCTGCAGGAACAACTACAACGAGTTTATGGTGGCGTTACAGCGTAAATTCCACGATGAACACAAACGAGAATTGTACCGCATGGAATTAAGATGCCGGGCGCAAAAGGCTAATGAGTCACTTCACGCCTTTGCAATGGAAGTCGAGAGATTAGTGCAGTTAACATACCCCGGAGAAACCACCCGCTGATAGACAACATTAAGACCGAGGCGCTTGTGAATGGTATACGCGACTCTGACATTAAACTAGCGGTATGTTCTACGCAGAAGATAACCTTCGCACTAGCTCAAGAGACAGCTCACGCTATTACTAGACCACAAGTGAGCAAAGTGCGAAAAATGGAAATCGTGGAGGAGGAGGAATTCCTTTTGGTCAAATTTAAAGAGATGTTGAAGCAAGTTTTGGCAGAATACGGACAAAAGGCTAAACTTAAATGCTTCAACTGTGGAAAGGCTGGTCATTTCCAAAGAAACTGCAAAGCGCTACGCAAGAGATCAAGATCCGCCTCACCATCAAGGAATAAGAAACGGGCTAACTACCAGCCATCTTTACAAGAGTCCTCGTTAAACTAAAACGAACTAGCACTGAAAAAAACAGAGGCGAAGGTGACTATAGCCAACATTAGTGTAAGTCATATCTTTACTGTTGCCGATATTGTGGACGAGGTTATCATTGTTGCCAATTTTATGAAAGCTCATGGCATCAATTTGAATATGGGGCAACAGATTATGAGTTGGCGTAATGTAGAGAGACAATTTGTTATCAGCAAAGACAAAGTTAAATCCAACGAACAGAGAATAGTCCCAGTGAGAATGCTAAATTTATCAGACCACGAAAAAGTTATCTGTAAAAACTCTGTACTTCAGTAGAGACGGTAGTAAACACCGAACAATCGCCGGAACCTGCCGAAATGTAAGCCAAGGATCAAAAAGAATTTGTTGAAAATGTGGAGGAAGGTCTAGCAGGTCTAGCAGTTCCAGAGAGAAATAAAGCCAAAAAGCTGCTAAAAAGGTATGCTTACGCTTTCGCCACGAACAACAGAAGACAAGACAGCAATGGTCAAGCATGAAATTGATACCGGCGAAGCGAGACCTATAAAACAGGCGCCCAGACGCATACCACTGGCGAGGCGTAATGAAGTTAAGGAGTTAGTCGACGAAATGAGGAAGAGCGGTGTAATCAAACCATCACCGGGCCCGTGGAGCTCACCTGTAGTCTTAGTCAAAAAGAAAGATGGCAGTACAAAATTCTGCGTAGACTACAGGAAGCTGAATGATGTCACCAAAAAGGATAGTTACCCGCTACCAAAAATTGACGACACACTCGACACGTTAGCCGGAACGAAGTGGTTCTCCACATTGGATTTACAAAGCGGGTATTGGCAGGTGGAGATTGCAGATAAGGACAAGGAGAAAACCGCATTCAGCGCAAACGGCGGCTTATGACAGTTTAAAGTTATGCCATTTGGACTCTGTAATGCTCCGGCCACATTCGAGCGGCTTATGAAACGTGTGCTAAAGGGACTGCATTGGAAGACATAATAGTGATGGGCAGAACTTTTGACGAACACCTCAAGAACCTGGGAGAAGTTCTGCAACGAATAACAATGGTTGGACTAAAATTAAGCGTAAAGAAATGTGCATTTTTCCAAAAGCAGGTGGAATATTTGGGGAATTTTGTCAGAGCAGATGGCATATCCACCGATGAAGATAAAATACGAGCAGTAAAGGATTGGCCTCGTCCCCAGAATCTTCATACTACGCAGCATTTTGGGACTATGCACATACTACAGACGCTTTGTGCCTAACTTTGTCAGCGTGGCTACAAGTTTGCATGAGCTCACCAAGAAGTCAAAAGTCTATCAATGGGGTGAGCCACAGGAGAAAGCGTTCCAGACATTAAAAGCCCTATTGTGTGCTGCACCAGTTTTGGCATATCCAGTCCCAGGAGAAAAATTAATTTTGGACAGTAATGCTAACGGATATGGTATTGGTGGTGTACTTTCCCAAGTGGTTAATGGAACAGAGAAAGTCGTAGGCTACTATAGTCGCACATTGTCAAAGCCTGAACGGAACTACTGTGTTACCCGACGAGAGCTACTGGCAGTGCTGGAGTGCATCAAACATTACCGTAAGTATGGCCAAAATTTTCTGCTAAGGACTGATCACTCCGCACTGAGATGGCTGCTACAATTCAAGAACCCCGAATTCAAGAACGCCTCCAGACTTACGACTTCAGCATTGAACACCGAAGGGGCATAAAACATGGAAATGCTGACGCTCTTTCATGCCGACCTTGTAATTTGGAGTGTAAACATTGCGTGAAAGCTGAGAAAAAGGAATCCATCGTCGATCCCAAGCACAAAGGAGTGACCCAATATTGGCGAAGGTAATAGCAGCGAAGGAGGAGGATAAACGACCTACAAGAAATGAGATATCCGCAGAAAGCCCTCTTTCAAAAGCATATTGGGTACTATGGGACAGCTTAAAGATTATAAATGGGTGCCTATATCGACTTTGGGAAAGCGGATATAGAAAAACCTAAAAAGCCTGTTTTCGTTGCTGAACCTCCGGGACCACCTAAATCAAAAATTGAGGCAATACTAATTCAACGTCCACCTACCAACCAACTAATTATACCACAAGCGGAACCTGAAGGGCAGCATAATGACACCATAAGGAAGTCGAGTTCCAGAAAACAGCCTGTCCGTTTTAAGGACCATATTCTATATTAGCGTGGGAGATTGTAGTGTACTTTCTCAATAATAATATAAGACAATCATGTATATCAATCATGCATATGTCATTACTTATTATCTTTACGCTTGTATTACTCTTTATTTTTCTTCCTTTTTCCTTTTTTGTACAAGGCACACGTTTTTTTAGTCACACGTAAAGTTTAATAAAGTAATTTGTATAATTAAATATAAGCAAAATCAATGCGTGTTTATTTTCAATACACAACACACAGCGTCAAAAAAACTGACGGAAAAATTGTCTAGAACCTTCGAAGTTAGCAGTCTGGTCTTCTGAACTCAGAATCAAAAATAGTTTCACATTAATATAATTAATTATTAAAATAACAAAACGACAGATATACATACATATGTATTTGTGTATTTAACCTTAAACATCATATATCTCAAAATAGTGCAAGAGTAAAAATGTATTAAAAAACCCTAGCCATATTTCTAAATTGATAAGTAAAGTTTTGTTTTTGTTCATTTGTATAAAATTGTTATTGTATATACAGTATCGGACAAAACCTAAGCACCCCCTCAGTACATTTTTTTAAAATGATTATATTTTCACGAAAACAAAGTTATTAATATTTTATTTTTTTATTTTTTTATTTATTTATATCCTTATAATTGAAAAACACAAACTTAAGGAATTCAGAATTCAATAAAAAAAGTTATGATTCAAAATACATTTTAAGTCGCAAATATAAGCGGACAAAACTAAAGCACCCCCAATTTAAGGTACAGATAAAAACTATTGAAATTAATATTAATATTATTATAATTAATGATAATCCTTTATTCTGGATGACACACTCACATCTTTTAGGCATAGAGGATGTTTGATTATTAATTATTTCAGGTGAAATTGCTTCCCAGGCTATTTTTGCGGCTTCAAATAAATCTTCTTTAGTTTTCTAATTTTCTCGGTTGATTTTTAAGTTAACGATCTCCCACAAGTTCTCGATTGGGTTAAGATCAATTGAGTGCAAGATATTCGATCAACATATCAATTATTTCTAGGCTAATTAAAAAGTTTTTGCAGATTGGTCGCACATGTCCTACTCATCCTGGAGGAAGACCGCGTGAAACTTCGCGACATGAAGACTCCTTAATTAAAAGGACAATCCAAAATGATCCTACAGTATCTTCTAGTTACATACGAAACCGCTTAGGTTTAAAAATTAGCGAAATAACTATTCACAGAAGGACGGTAGATGCCGGATTATTCAGTCGACGACCAGCAAAAAAAAACTTTTATATCGTCATAAAATAAAAAAAACGAAACAAACAATGCTTAGAGAGTGTGAAGATCGTCTCTTGAGTGAAATAAATAAAAAATTAAGCATAACGATGAGTGAAATAAATAATTTAACTGAAAGGGTACAGATAGTTGAATCAGCTGAAAAAGAAATAAATAATACAGTGGCGGGTAAAATTATAAACATTACAAATGAAAATGAGTAATTAGAGAGAGAAATTTTATCTTTAAAAAAGCATACCAGGCTACAGGAAAACTCAATCGCCGAAGAAATATTTTATCATATTTCGTTTTGTGAGAGATGTTTGACCAGGAGTTTGACAGGCCTTACGTCTAATAAGCCAACACACTACATAATAGACTACAACGACTTTGTTTCTTTTGTAAAAAATTAATATATTGTTGATATTTATTTCAAATTGTGTCAAGTTTCAAATATCACTGCCCCTGATGTCACTACAACCCTTTAGTCAGGATTACGACCTAGTTTCTCACACCACTTATCGTGTATGTGTTAATTTTAGACATAAGTAGTGGGACCTACAGTTTAAAGCCGACTCCGAACAACGGATTTTTGAGAAACTTTAGATAGCAATTTTATTTACTTTCAGAGTTTTTACCAGAAGACTGGTAAGAGGAAGTTGCCGAAGAAATAGTTTTTCATATTTCGTTTAGTTGGAGATCTCTGACCTGGGGGTTTGAACCGAGGCTTCACGTCTAATAAGCCAACACACTACCTACTAGACTACGGCGACTAGTCCGAACAGAACACATTTACTAAATACGATAATTACATCGTCTATTTTTCCTGCAGTGTGAAAATGTGCTAAGATAATTGCTGTACCTATACAAGATAAAACCTACAGAACAATCGCACTATTGTCTTACTTATCGAAATTTTTTGAGAAATCTGGTGTCAGGCCTAATCACAGCTGTATTTCTGCGTTTATTGATGTTTCAGAAGAGTTGCGATTAAGGGCGGACAACAATATGACATCATTTTTGGTTTTACGTGATTATTCTTAAACATTTGACACTGTTCATCATACTATTCTGTGACACGAGTTAAATCACATGTGCCATTTTTCGAATACTGCTGTTAGGCTAATTTCGTCGCATCTATGAGATAGAAGTCAAATTGTGTATCATGATTGTAATAATTCAGACAATTTCTTAATATTCCAGAGGTGTACCACAGGGCTTGATACTTGGTTCACTTTTATACACAATTTACTCTAATGATCTGCCATCTAAGTTGAAGTTCTGTAATGTACAAATGTGCGCAGATGATGTTCAGCTATACATTAGTTACTTGCCGTCTAAAATTACAAATTGTATAGGCAAAATAAATTGTGATCTGGATAATGTGTTTCAATGGGCGTCGATTAATGGTCTTTGCCTCAATCCGAGGAAATCGAAAGCTTTGACAATAGGCAAGGTAAACTCTACAGCATAGCTTACGCCAACACAGATTAATATTACTACTATTGAGACAGTATATAATGTTAAGAATCTAGGTGTTATCTTTAACAATAGCCTTAACTGGTCCAACCATGTAAATGCTATCTGCGAAATTTTTGGCTACAGCAATATTTTACTCCGTTTAATTTTCGTACGTTGCTCGCAAAAAACATACCTCATCTCCACTTTAATGTACGGATGTGAACTATTTTCTAGTTGTGACTCAGTAAATAGGGACAAACTTAAATCACTTATAACAAAATCACTTATAACAATATTGCTGGATATGTTTATGGTAGTACAAGGCACAGTAGAATATCCGAATTCTTCTTTAAAATTTATAATACATCTTTTACAACTTTGATAAAATGCTGTAGTCTAGTATATCTATATCATCTATATTAGGAAACCTCATTATTTGCTCAATAGATTAGACCTAATAGAGGCTTGAAACTTAATAGCGTTAGATACCGTAAACAAATATCTGATAGACACTTTTATATTAATTCATTTCGTCGCTGGAACACAATTATTAAGCAATGCTAAGTAATTCAAAACTGCAATATTACCATTTTTAATGAACAATAAAACCCAAACGTACTTAATCAATCATATTTTTTGATATAATCATAATTTTTATTTTTAATCATATGTTTTAAGCAGAATTATTTTTAAGATTATTAGTTTCTAAATTCTTAAACTTTTTATGCCATTAGTAGTACTGTTAAATAAGATAATATCTTGTTGTACTGCATTTACGCTTGAATAAATAAATAATTTTAATTTAAAATTAATTACAGTCAACGCCAATGTAATTTTTTATTACAGAATACCAAACATATTGCCTATTAAAATATCGATATGCAACAAAAGACAAAAAGTCTTTTACTGATGACGCCAAATAAAATAATAGTGAATATTACCTAGTTTTTAAGCTTTAACTGCAGTTTTTGTTAAATAAATATTATTTCAATTAAATAAAGTAAGAGTTTATCTTTGAATCCAATACTGTTATCAATTCAAGAAATCTGATATTCAAAACCTGAGCCTGAAATTGATTATTTTTCTTGCCGTAGTTTATATTTAAAATAAATATATCCTTTACAAATAAATAAATCCTACATAGATGAACACTTTTGTTGATAACCCTGCGCTATAAAATTTGTTGCACAATCCCTAAATTATAAAATACTAGCAGATTGTACCCGGCGTTGCGCGGGTTATGTAGTTTGGATTAGTTTAAAAAATGAAAAATGTTTTTAAATTAAAAAAAACAGTGATTATTTGTTGTTGTTAAAGAAAAACAAAAATCAGTAACTTAAGTATATATATTAAAAA